>JAVLUE010000167.1:0-20001 GCA_034190945.1 Octodonta nipae
CTTGCCCGACGTCAGACCAAGACTGCTCAAATAATTGTGCTCCTGTTGATTGTGTCATGAAATATAATGGGTTTAAAAGTTTTTTCAATCCAGGATGTGGAGAATGTGAGGAAGTTCCAGAATGTTGCAGTGATCCTACAAAGTGTTTGCCAGAGTGGGTAAGTTTGATACAAAACTCATTACCAGTTGATGCACTTTAGTTAGTGGTATTGTCAATTTTCCTAGATTTGGAAAATATATTGCGACAAACACACATTGCAATCATTTCAAGATATATTTTTGTAGGCATATTCCGTATTCACTAACAATTGCACTAATTTAAACGAGACAATGACAGCTGCAGATTTGCAATTATTGGAAAGTGAAAATACTGACATAAGTGACGATGTTTGTCCCGCAGTAAGTATGGACATTAAAATCTATAATCTTTGTTAGGGAGCTCTTTGATTTGTAAATGAACGCACGTTTCGGTAACATAGTTGTCATCATCACAAGAAATAAAACAATCAATATTCATTGTGTATTCTAATTTGGAAAAAATGTTTTAAATAAAAGTTGAAGGGTATCCAGGTATGATCCTAAGGTGACATTGACCTTCAAGGTCATTTAAAGGTCAAGTCGATTTTTCTTAAATGGTAACCATAATTATAATCCCGGAAATGGATGGAAAAAAAATTACGTCCAAATGTGACCTTGATCATGACCAAGCTGCTGAAACCAAGACAAGCGGCACTTTACGGCAATTTTGATATACGGATGTTTTTGGGGTCTCTGATAAAAAAACACGAAATCAGTTTTTGAAAATACCTAAATTCAAGATGTAAAATCTTGACTTGACCTAAACACAAGCTTGAGGGTCATGGTTGAAGCTAAGATCACTAGTACCATTAGAAGAAAAATTCTTAATCCTTTGAAAAATTCTTAACCGCTCATGGCACATTTATAATTATTTTAATTTACTTACTTTTGCTGTTTTTTAATTTGACCTTGAACATGACCTTGAAAGAAACAATTTTCAAAATGGTCAATGACTTATTAAACGTAAAATTATCTTGAAGGTCAAGATCAAGGTTATACTCAATGTAAAATTGTGAATTTAAATTTTACATTTCCGGGATTAAAATTAGGTTCCTATGAAAAAAATCGACTTGACCTTGAAATAACCTTGAAGATTATGATCAAGGGGATAGTCACGTTCATGGTCATAATCAAGGTCATCGTTGGATCAGCTGGGCATAACTCAGCCCCTCCATACCCTTGAAATTTTATGTAAAATATTTTTTTTCAAAACAGACCAACTTTTGGAGTTATTGATGTGTCCAGGTTAAAATATAATGTTTAAGATCTATTACAATTTTATTGGTTTAAAAATATATGAATTTTTTAATGGATTTTTAGCCCAACATCATCTGCCATCAAGGAGTATTAGATTCTGAAGGCCAATGCCAGTGCTACAAAAACTGGGTTAGTTCCATTAATGACAATGAAGAAAATACGCCGTCATTGATGCATACCCACATGTGCAATATTGAAGTTGGGGGCTGGAATTACGTGAATAAGGGCAGAATCAAAACCACTGCAGTAATAATCGCTGTAAGTATTAAACATAAATAGAAAGGATTTTAAAAAACTTATTTCCGCTTTTGCATTGTGTAAATTTGTTTTCTTTCAGATTCTGGCTCTGACCATTGTATCAAAGATTATTGTATTAATGTGCGTTCTAAATTGGTGTTACAAACATTTTCGAAAACCATCACCAGACAAAACATGTGCAGACAGGCTTCATAGCTTTGACGAGTCTTTAATACTGTGCGATAACCTAGACTTTCCCGTGGACAAGTGTATCTGCAGAGATCTCTCAGGGCAAAGGCTGCCAGTGTTAACTAATGAGACGGTCAATGTTTGTTATTACCCTTGCATGCCCAGTACCACATCTACAGAAGGTAAAGGAGATAAAAGTATCGCACTTAGTAAGACGACGTCTGGGTCTGGACCTGTTTCATATGAAACCGAAACAGAATGCGAATGTTCAAGTGACAAAAGTGAAACCAGTGACGAGGATTATGAAATACAGTTTTCTGAAGACGAAGAAGAAGTTAATGAAGAAAATTCGAGTGAGCATTTAGTCGATTATGATGGTCAAGGAGAGGAAGAGTCCGAACATTCAGCACCAAATGAAGAAGAGAGTAGTGAAAGTCGGCCGGATAGTAGGAAGACTGGTTCTAACAGTGGTAAAGTGTAAGAGAAAATGTTACCTGTATAACAGATATACATTAACAATATATACCATTTATTTTTTATAAATGTGTATTGATTGAGTTTTTATTCCATGAGGAAATTTGAAAGTATATGTGATATATATTTAGGTAAATTATTTGGAATAATTATCCAATTGAGAGTAAGTCAGTTTTTATTTGAACTTTAGCTACTTAGGCAAACAATTTTCTGAAAAGATGGGGGAATAATGCACTATTTAATTATTTTCATTTCGGATTATTTAACTTTAAACAAATATCTGTTCCTTGCTTACGTATCCGAGAGAATATTGTGCCCAGTATTAACAAAAAATACAGTTTGAGCACCGTTATAAACAAATTATGAATAAACTATTTTTCATACAAGTTTTCTATTGCTATTATCGTTAAATCTTTGCAAATTTATTCTGGAAAAAGGTTTTGTAATTATTTTCCCTTTTTGCTTTTATCTTGTCTTTTATTTCTGCATTGAGTTTCGCTCTTTGCTTTGCTTTGATTTAGCGTTGGGTTTTATGACTCTTTTTAGTGAGCCGGCTCATTTCGTTCAGCTCACCAAAACGAGTCGTTCACAATGATCTCCTAAAACACAGCCGTTTAGCCTTAGGCGAATTTATATAATGTCTCTACTTGTGTAGTTTACTGCTCAAACTAATATTAAAGTTTTGCTGAGTCATAATTTAAAGATCATTAATTTACGTAAATACAAAATTTTTATATTTGTATTATTTGGTAACAAAAATAAGAAAAAAACTCTAAACATTAAAAAGCAAATAAAATTATTATGCTTACTTATAACCCAAATAGAAATTTATATAACAAAAACACTGCAAAACAATAACATTTCTGTCATAATAAAAATTTAAAATACCCATTCATCGCTTCGTTGAAAATAAAACCTTCCGACCAAATTTTAAAATACCTTTCATCTCACGAACCAGACGGCTGACGGTTCTTTTCTCTCCACTGCTCCGAGCCGACGTGACTGTGCCGGTCGAAAGATTGAACGATGAACGAGTCAACGAGTCTAGTTCGTGATTGAACGTTGAACATTTAGCACATTGTATGACTCTCGACTTGCTCGAGCTGAATGACTCTATTAATGGCGAACTGAACGAGCTATTTTACTTAACTGTGCCGCTCATTCGTGGCACATGTAGAAGAGTCGTTCGTTTTGAACGACTCATTCACGAACGACCCAAGCCTATTTGATTTTGACTTATGATCTGGGAATTCTGGAAACTAGGTCAAAAAACTAAGGTTTCAGCATAACCTTGCGTTATGTGTTGATTCCCATTGCATTATGGCAGCTTTTGACCTTTATCGATCTCATCAGATTGACAAGCAAGCCAAAGACTAAAGAAATTTGAGCATTATTGATAGTTCAATAAGTAATTATTCGAGGAGAGAAAACGATGTTCGTTCAAATGTCCAAAAGTCACAAGGGCTGTGCCGGTGATGTTGAGTGCTCAAAGTCACTACAAAGGATCGGATACCTTTCATCGAAATATTGGTGTTATGGATTCATTACCATTCTGAAAATCAGATTTTTTGAATCGCTATATTTTGCCTAAACAATTTTTCCTTGTACCAAAACTCTATTCTCCTGAATTATTGAATTTTCAGCTAACGCGAACGTGCAAAATTCGCCCTGTGGATATTCCACAAAAACTCTAGATCTTATTCAAAAGTTTTGTTATACTGTGACATCTTCGCAGTAGTTCATTCCGTAGAATTTTGTTATTATGTCATCACAAGTTTGGTTGCCTTCAGGGGCCCGATTCTTGAAACCATTTGACGGCTCTATGATTCGACCAAGGACGTATGTCGTATGAAATCTGACACAAATGTATGTATGTTTAGCATATGGGTTAAACTTCATTTAACTGAATTTTTCATGCGACTTACGTCGAAAGTCGAGTGGTAGAGCTGTCGAATGGTTCGAGAATCGGGCCCCAGATTGCCTCAGAAAAATTGGTTTTATATCTGCACCTGCCAATTGCCTTACTTCAAATTGCCCTATGAATCTTCCTTGGGTGTCATTCTAAACAAACCATCAGCATTATTATGTAGGCTTTTAGATGTGCAATACTGAAATCAAACTGTTCTAATTTTTCCAACCATTTGGTTAATTATCCTTCAGCTTCAAAAGCGATCTTAGGGTTGATTGATTAGTTCCTGTAAAAAATTTACGACCATAAAATTATTGTTAGTACTTCTTTGCAAGTAAGCAGCTCTTTTCAGGTTTGAAATATCCAGAGCTGAATACTAAGTAATATTATGTTTTGTGGATGTATGTCTTACAATCAGTAACGGAAAATAGCACTCAATATTTTTTCCGAATATTAAAGAGCATCTGTTAATGAATAATGTAATAAGTTGGTGGAGTCAATATTCTCAGTTTTTGAAACATGCAAATTATTGCCCTATTGAATTTGATATACGTTACACATCGTTCTTCTGAAATTATAGCCTCGTATTGGTAGCTTGTTCTTTTACCACAGTCGACTTCACAACTATAGCTTCATGGTAGCATTTGTTTACGACACATTTCTTAAGGCATATACCTCCTGTTAAAACCCTGCTTTTTTAAGTTGTCTCATGTTGCGTCTTGTGCTTAACCTTCTAAATAATACTGTTCCCGATTAGAAAGTCGAACGAAGGAAACTTTTCCTGTAAAAAAATAGGTGTGGAAGTTCAGATTGAAGACTAATCTTTCTGGTATTGTTCCTGTTGCTGGTTATCATTAGTCATGTTTACGGGTTTGTTGTTTCATTTTCTGTTACAATAGGTTTGTTCCAACTCGACGAATATCCGATACCCAATCGGTCCTAGACGTTCGTGGTGACAAGTTACCCTACACAATAACGTCACTGCTCACGTTGTGTATTTGCTATTTGTCGGGTTGGAACGTACCTTATAAGTACGATTTATTTTGTTATGTTTGCGATCTATTGTTCTTGCTTGTGGGAGATTTATTCAGTGTCTTAGTAGTGTAGGGAACTTCGCATTATTTTAATACCATTTTTGCAAAAAAATCCAAAGTTTTGTTAACAAATTTTTACTTCTTAGTTAATTATACTAGGTGTTTAAAATAGCAAAAACCCTAATTTTGGCAGTTTTTGTGACTTCTCAGCAACAGAGTAAAAATTTAAAGAATCGAAGGTAAGTGAGCTCTTTATTTTTGTTGATGTTTACAACGCTCCCATTCTGCATCAAATTACTTTTTGATAAATCTGAATGGAACGTGTTAATTATCAAATCTCTCGGTACAACTCATCATACATTAATATTCTTTTGGGTTTGTTCTATTGTCTGTAAATTTAATTTGAAATTCTGCATTTTAGTATTCGCCAACGCATACATATTAGTAGAGGGGGATCCTAATTTCCCCTCACGGTAGAATAAAAATAGCATGTCATCGAATTGACATGACGTTTAAAATGCCTTTTCCAAGCAAACTGCATTATATACGAGGGTACATCAAATATAAACGATAATGTTGCTATTCTGCTTAGAATGCAGTTTCGAGCTAGATTATGTTGTTTGGAGTAGATGTTCGGTTTATGGACACTGGGGAACCAGCCTGGTGCGCGCTTAGCTTTGTCCTTAATACCTATTGTATGATGTGTGGTCAGTGCAGAATACAGCCATGACTAAGCAGGAGTTATATTCGTCTATTATGCAACAGATTATCATAAAGTTTTAAACTAGTAAAAGCGTTAAAGCCTCAGAAATTCTAACTCATTTGAAGGCATAGTTTGGGTATAGTACACTGTCTCAGAATCGTGTGTATATGTGGGTGAGAAAATTTAAGGGTGTACGAGAATGATAACCATGATCGACGCACAATGCCAATAGTGTTTGACAGCTTATTGAACGTGATCGCCGATTAACCGTGGAGGAACATCGTCTAAAGTGGCGCAAAAAGAATAAAATTTAAAACTCGCCTCTCATCTGGAAAAGTCCTTGCCACGATTTTTTTTACTCTAAGGAAATATACTGATTGATTTTCTACGTGCCCAACGTACAATGAATGTGTATTACTAATGCCAGTTGTTACGGTTGGCAAAATCCGCGTATTTGAAACACAAAAAAAGGAATACTGTAAGAAATGGGCTGAGAAGCCACCCACCTTCCGTATAGCCTCTGAAAGAATCACCGACCGGGAGGAAAACGATTTGGAATATATGAAGAAGTTGAGGAGCACATGCGCAGTTGGCTTGCAACTCGCCCTCAAACATTCTATGAACAGAGAATACTGAAACTCCCAACTCTGGGTGGAAAAAGTCAATCATTTCTGTATAATGTTATTCAATAAATGTATGAAAAAATTTCCGTTGATATATGATTTAACCTCATAATTGTTTTGCTGACTTTAATTCTCAGAGTTTTGAATCAAAGTCGATTGCAGTATCACAATTAATTTATTAGACAATTTTAAGAGGAAAAAAACTTTAGAAAGGAAATAACAAGTCAGAAAATAGAAAATCAAAGTCAACAATATAGTTATGGCAAATCATTAATATTAATGTATAGTTATGAACTATGCAGTTAGTTAACCAATGAATACAATAAAAAATTTGTAATGAAAATTATTCATTAAAACATTATCTATAAAAATGGTATGATGTCATTTACACAAATAATGATACCACCGTTTCTCGTCCCTGGGCTATCAGCAAACAGTTTGACAGTTGGCATGGCATTTGTTTTATGGAAAGAATAAAAGCGATTTGAAATGAATGTCAGTTCGAACGCAGTAGTAAAATGAGGGAAAGGTGCTTCTCCCACCAGTACATTTTATTTAATTTCGAGTACCAAAATTTAGGCTTTCAAACTGAATTTACATACAATAAAATAAAACTAAAAGAAAATTAATTCTTACCAGTTATTTATCTTGTAGAAATGAAAGATTCTGCCGAGTTTCAAAATCTTCAACGCATCTTATATAATAACTTTGAACGATTGAAAATTGCGTATGTTTTACAGTTTTTTCCAAATAACTAAATAACTAATTATTCAATCGGCTATATGAATCTATCATTTAGTCGCTATTGAAATTTCGTATAAAACGAACTTAGTTTCGATCCTAGAACTTTTCATTCAGTTGCTGAAAAAACTGCTAAAATTGCGATTTTTGCAATTTTAAACACTCCGTATATATTAATTAAGGATAAAAATTTGTTAACAACAGTTTTTATGTGTTATGCTATATATATTCTTCAAGAAAAGCCAATCAAATATCTGTGGTTTTTTTTTGCAAATGAAAATACTAACTTTCCTGAGTATAGTTATTACTATATAATACAGAGGTGGTAAATGGCACTCTTTAAGTGCAATTAGTAGGTATACCTGTTAGATTACAGTTCCACTGTGAATTTTTGCAAGGTTAAATGGCAAAATATATTATGGTCTAATTCCAGGTAAAAATAAATGTTGCCTTTATATCCAAATTTATATTAGGATGTATAATGACTATATTGGAAAATTAAATTTGCCTCTCTTTTGGGCTGGCCTTTCTATAAAATAATCTTGTAGAGCTTTACTCGCATTGGAACAGTTTTGATTTTCCAACCATTTTCCCGGGCATAAAACCTGTACGATGATTGTGAAATTCACTAAGTTCATACGAAACCGCTATTTGGCACACTAAGTGGGCGTCCATAAACTATTCGATCCTATTTCAGCCCTTCTGTAGTTTTTATTACGAAGTCCAAACGATATTTTATATTTTCTGTTAAGAAAGTACCAACTAATTATTATTGACAATGAGTAAGTGTAATATTTATTGTATATATATTTCTGACCCAAATGGTGACATTAGCCACTCCTTTGTGAAGAAAATGACGTAGTTTGACTCTAGAACCCTTCCGCACATTATGTAACTCAGCGCACCTTTCGAACTGATCACCCCTTTTCTTGACCGAACTGAGTGGTTTATAGACGTCCCCTGACTGGTTATTGGGGCCGTAAGCTCTAATGGGCCCCAAAATATTCACTTTTGGTACAATATATGCATTCTACCTTTGGCCAAGAACGTCGCCCAAAACCTGGCAGATTATAGCATTTAGTTCGTCGGTAGACTTCAAGTCTATAGGGGTTGGGGTGAACAATTAGATTTTTTTATAAATGTATAGGTTTTATTTTATTTTAAAGAAGCGCTAATGATCGGCAAGAGAGGTGTAGGGGAGGGGGCAGCTGGCCACCTCTGCTTCTGTCTGGAGACGCCCTTGCCTTTGACATTTTATCTTCACTGTAATTTACTTGACAGTACTAATGTTTAATGATTATAACGATAAAGGTGGGTGAACTTATCTTATATAATTAAAAAGTAATTTTTGGCAAAGTCATCAAACATTAAGATGCGACAAGTTTATTTGGGTGTAATGTGCAATGAAGGTAATATATTGACAGGAATAGAACTCATATATGGCAAGTTCACGTAAACTATTTTTCTATTTAGTGTTTTAAACTATGATTTATGCAAAATCAGCTTTTGTAGCTTGTAGGTACATTAATTGCTTAGAGAGAACATCATTATCACATAGATGGAATAAAATTACTATATCTTTCTTAATGAAATGTTTTTATTTGAATTTCTTGTATAAACAATATTGTATAATAATAATTCCTAGTATAATACAATGATAAGCCTTTCCGGTGGTACAACAAACAACATTTGAAAGCTGATAACGGCAAGCAATTCATAGACATAGGGAAGGAGAAAGAGAGATTGAAAGACAGAAAAAGCTAGCCGAACTAAAATGTATGTAAATATTATTTAAAGTATTATTAGTGTCTTAAATCTATTAGATGTAATAAATGATATAATAACAGTAGTAATAAAGATAAATGAAGATGTAAAGTAACATATAGAAAATGAATTATACCTTATAAGGTCGTTTTCGATTTGTATTTTGGCTTTGAGAAATCAATAGAGTTTTGAGTTTAAATTAATTACCTAACTTGAAAAATATTTATTCTGTGCGTCTACTAAGAAACACTCAAAACTCTCTTGAATAGGATTTCCTACGAAGTAGCAGTGTTATTTTATGAAAATAGCGGAGAAATATGAAACACTTTTGTATGCTGAGGTCTAATGTTATTCCCGTGGATGCAAAATACAATTTGTTTTGAATAACAATTGAGACGTTTGGTGAATTATCCATAATCAAAAGTTTTCAAAACTCTCAAAATATTTGCAAGGTTAGAGTGCGGACGCAACATGAAGGCTTTTCTCATCTAATATCTCAACGTCAATCTGTCTCCTGCAAGTAGCATTTTCCTTTTACTACTTTCCTTCTGAGCTGTTTCACTAATAGTGATACTTTAATCACTTTATAAGCTTTATAAGCCAAAATAACAATTTTCTCTATGTTTCTGTTAGGCTCTTGGTACACTTAAGGCCATTCTACTTATGTGATTGCTCCATTCTCATTTTTAAGATCCACTCGTATATTGTTTCCATCTTGCACGTTTTTCTGATTTCATCACGTCTAATTTGAGATGTTTGTGTTTCCCCCGTGATTCTTCATATGTCTTCTCTAGAAACCTTTGTGTTTTAAAGGTGTGAAATCTCGTTTCTTATTTCATGTCATTGATTTGTTTCTCCACATTGTGTTGTTTACGCAATCGGCTGTTCTTTTTCAGTTTTTAGTTTTTTACTTTTGTTTTATCTCCGCAGGTCCATAACCCCCAAATTAATAACAGATTATAAATATCAGGTCGTTCTGACCCGTTTGACTCCAGTCATTGTTTAGGTACTCAGATACAGACATAAAAACTGACAAATCCACCAGGGAGCTGATATCCGTATGTTGAACATTTATCCAATTATCAACTTCTAGGTTGAAAAGACACAAAACACTAAGTAATTATCAAAAAAAAACACACAAACCCAGAAAAACATTGACCTAGAAAGAGGTGTAATTCAGAAAATATTAGCCTAGAGGGGGACAAGTCAGCCAATTTATAGGAACTTTGTAGGTTCAGGGGGGCAGCTGCCCCCCCTTCGGTACGCCCATGCCCAAACACACAAAAATTTGAGAGTAATATTAGGAATATCAAAATGAATTACTTACGTCATTTTACGAGAAATACTGCCTTAAAATTAAGAAGAAAATTTAAAATATTTAACCAGAAAATATCTAATACAAACCTTGCTTGCTGGAAAAACCATTCGTTAGCGCACTTAAAAAAACAATCAATACAAACGCTTTCAGAACAAACTATAAAATCAAATTATAGTATTAAGATGTCTAAAAATGTTGCTTTCCGTCTACATCTTGTCATTATAAAGAAATTTTAATAGCTCTTATTATTATTTGACCTGTCTGACTTAGAAGTCTGATAATTGAAAAATTCGTTTCCGAAAAAAGACATAGAAAGAAATGACTTCAAGTAAGCCACTTGAGTTCATGGTTAAGTTCGTATTCATAAGATCATCATCAGATAACCAGAAAATTTCCTAAACGTCTTGCTCTTGCTTTAGTTTGACCTTCCGTTAATGTTGATGACATTGTCAAGATCTTATTCAAACTTTGAGTTTTCTGTTTTTGTTGATTTCCGGGGCCAAAAATATAGGACCTATTTAAAAGAGATTGCCTTGAACTTGAAATAATCTTCAATATGAAGATCAAGGTCAAATCCAAGGTGAATCTTAAATTGAGCGAAATCTAACAATTTTGTCCTTACCACGTTCTTCCCTGATAAGTACTTTTTACGATAAAGAGAATCATATACATTTTAAACACCATATATATCAAAATACAGAAACCTAATTAAGTTAAAGGGCAGAATACAAATGATGGGGCGAAGCTGATGTCGATTATCTGCTAGAGACTTTACAACGAACCAGTATTTTGGCCATCCATTACTGGCAATTTTCGGTAGTTCTTTGGTATTTGCATAATCAATGGTTGGTTGTTTAATTATAAAATTTCTGAGCCAAATCAAACAGTTCAAATGATGACGCGTCTTCTGAGCACTAGCGGATCCAGGGGGTGGGCCAAGTGGCTGAAGCCTTCTCCAAATCATCTGAGTGGTATGGTTTTCTAGTGTTTATTGTGCTAAAATCAACCTTCAGTGATGTCAAGCCCCCCCCCCAAACGAGATCAAGCCCCCTCCCAAATGACAATCCTGGATCTGCCCCTGTTCCTGAGTTTCAGACCGAAGGAGAGGTAGGTGCTATAAAAATACAGTCTCAAAATTTGCAACAATAGTACAAAGAAGAGATATGCTATAGCCTTTCTAACTGTTCACATTAGGTTTGATTGCAAAAATTAGTTCTCAGGGTACTGAAAAATAAATGTAAAAATCGTCAGACTTTTGCGTTTCCTGTAGTCATTTATTAATTTAGAGCAAAATTTGGGAAAACCAGAATTTTTAATTCTGTTTTTGGAAGCTCGGGTAAAAAGGGCTTAAGCGGTTTATACACTATAATTGCATATAGTTTAATATAATAGGAATAAAATAGACTCCAGCACACGAAATTGTTTAAATAAAAATAGATGTTCCTAAATGTCGTATCAGGTTTTTTAAAAGATATACCAGAAATTAATAAAAATATGTTAAATATAATATAATATACTTTTTGATAATTTTCAGTTGATATGATATTGAGTGAATATCTCATGAAATGAATCTTCCCCAACTATATATTATTTACTTTAATAAAAACTCATATTGGCGATGCTTTTGTACAAAATATCCATATTAACTGATTTTTAGACAAAATTTGCTTAAATTCTTAGTGATATACATTTAAGGACTTTAAAGGCATTACCAAAATGGTAGAAAATGTATATCATTGCAATAATGGTTAATCTAACAATTTGGATAATGCGCTTAATAAGTCTTTCTTATGTTCTCATATCAGTTATTTACATGAACAGTTACTTATTTAACTAACTAATAGGTAATTCTTATACCAAATATCGATAAATAATTATATTGGTCAATTTTTATGTTAAATAGGGCCATTTTTGACAATTTTTCAAACCACTTACTAAATAAGCTACTCTTGCCTAAACATTCTTCAACGTAATAATTTAGATGTCTTATATTCTACTATGCTACGTATAGTTTGTGATTTGTCTAAATCAGTATACCTAAACAATTTTGTCAATGTTTATCAGTGTAGTTTTGTATAATGTTGGTATTCCATCTGTCTGATCATTTCTTAAATTTAATTTTGACCCTTTGAGAAAGTATGTTATGCAGGACCGTACATTGGAAAATTCCATCATCATCTACAAAAATGCATCGTAGATTAATTTTGAACATTTTGAATATAGGATATGACGGTGCACAAGTTTACTTTTAAACATTCTTTATATATTACCTAATCAAATTCTAAACACTACCTAATTCTCAGGTAATGCCTTTAATATAAATTGTTATTCATGGTCGCATGCACGAGTAAAATATCTGGTATAAGAATTATCTTCAAAGTATATATTCATTCAAAAAATAATCATTATAGCTACAAGTTATCCATAACATCCTTAAAATTACATGGGTGGACTCAAATTTCACTGGTGAAATTTGATAGTTGTCCAGACAATTTGGCTTGGATGTGAAACGGCCCCGATTTCGCAGTTAACCGTCCTTGATCTGCCATTTATCACGAACAGGGCTTCACTTGCTGGTGAGACCATATATTGATTAAATATTCCTGAAAAAAGGTTGCAAATATCAATCAGTATTGAGGGTAATATAGTATATTTATCGTATTACAATAAAATCTGGAGTGTAAGAAAAAATATATTTATGATAGAATTTAGTATTATTACAACCCTCTAATTACGTTCAGTAAGATTTTGTTCTTAACTATTTAGTACTACGTAAAATTGGACATCTTATCTTCTGTAGATGACACCTATTATCGGGGCCTATTTCTCTATTATATTTAATTCTGTTTATATGTCTTTCCATACATTTTGGTGTAACTTAAAGACTTCTTATTATTTCAGTTTTCAAAATCTAAATTCACAATCTTTGAAAACTGGTAGAATCCTTTTTTCAGGTCGACTGGAAATCTAGATTTGAAAAGCATTACATTTCTTCCAAATACTGTTCACGGAAGTTTGATTGTTCTGGTTAGTTCTGGTAGTAGGCTCCTGATAGAAATATTATTTGACTGGGGTATAGATACAATATTTTGCAATATCTCTGCGCTGATTTGATTAATTTCTTATCTTATGTGGTGTTTTAAATCATCAATATTAGATTTTTTTGATTTTAAATAACCCCCAGCCGTTAGATTGCAAAAAATGAGGTGGATTCAATTTCACCACGTCTATTGATCCATCGATGTGCAAAAACTTGATTGAGTTAAGCTCGTACTGCTGGTTGGTGGATAATGTGGTATAGCTCCATCACTTTGAAATCATATGTTTCTATTAATGTCTGGTGGTTAACAGTTTCATGATAAAGTGGTCTTAATTCAGGTATTAAAACGTTTTGTAAAAAAACCAAGTAACTCGCTCCAGTTAATGCTCCATCAAAAAATATGGTTAAATTATTTTGTTTACTCACGTTCACTTTAACAGGATACTGAGTGTGACCTCCCCTCATCCAGTGAGGATTTTGCGTACTCCAATAATGACAATTTTGCTTCTTGGTCGTTTCATATAGGATAAACACCATCAGAGAAAGGATTATTTTTGTGTAATATGTGATTTTCTTATTATATTTAGTAACCATTTCACAAAATTGTAATCTAAGATCAGGGTCCTCGTTATTTAGTTCTTGAACGAGTTCAATTTTATGTGGAAGGCATTTCTCTTTGTCAAAAACTTGTAATTCAGATATTTCATTTACACCATTACCATCAGTTTATAATTATATTTTTTAGGCGCGTTCACCACGTATACGTCTTACCTTCGACATGTTGGTTACACGTTTGGCGTGGATAGCACACAAATTGGTATCTTAGAAAAGACTAACCAGATAAGCTTAACTCGGTCTTGAAATCCTGTGTGATTTCCCTAGCAAGACAGTTTTCTGATCAACAATTCGGTACTTTTTTGTCTTGAAGGTTTCTGTGGATTTTTTCTCAAGAATATATCCAATTTATTTTCGTCATTGAATTTTTATCTGCCAGTTTTGGGAAGTTCCAAAGTGACGGAATTTATGTTCTATTCTACTCATCGGAGATTGGGAAATGTGATGTCAGGATACTTCTTATTAAATATTTTGCATACGTTCTTATTGTATCACCAACACCAATTAATGTTAGTATGGCAATTCTTTGAGTTTCGGGAAGGCTTATTAAAAAAAATCAATAAATGTTCAGAAATTCCTAAAGAAACAATTAATAACTAAAAATTAGTAACGACGTCTAGCCAACTAAAATTTTAAAAACGTATTAAATGCCACAAAACAATATGATCTTATTTTATTGGCAAGACAATAGCTAATGGACTAGTAAATCCTGAGAAGTATTTGACTCGTGGGCTACTTTTTTCTTGAGTATCCACTTCCAAGAATTAAAAATTCCTTTATTGCTGAATAGGCAACCTGTTAATAGCGTTCTCACCCCCTATCCCTTTTAACCAAATTTTGTAAGGGTAATTTTACCCCTACGGGGCTGAAGGGGAAGGTGAATAATTTTATCCAAAATATGTTGTTTCTTATAAATTCATATTTACTCGTACGTAGAAAATGAATTTATTCTTTACTTTAGGTCCTCAATGTATGTTCCGAGTAAATAGTAATTAATTCAACAATAATATCAAATTCACACTTCAATCTGTTGAGTTAAAATAATAAAATAACAGTATTTCGATATAATAAATTATTATCTGTGTTCCTAGTTGTAGTTCTTTCCTATAAAAATTATATTAAAAAGGAAATAAATATTGGTGATGGGCAAGAGAGCGATGAAGTGAAAATGGAGAAGCAGTTACCAACAGGGACGGATCCAGAAACGTGTTTCCGGGGGGGCTGGGGCTATTTCATGCTTCAGGGGTTGCAATCCTGTACCAAATTTACCAAAATATAATTGTAAACCCATATTTCTTGAACTATTACATTAAAGATAGTCGTTATGTGGTTTAAACCCATAGAAGTAACCTTCTTCTAGACTCTTGGAGTTAAGATTACCTCGTTTAAATATTAAATTTACTACCCCCCCCTGGATCCGCCCATGGTCACCCACCAGATAAGACAAAGAACTAGAGAAACTGTATATGCATGGGTAGAGATAATCAGTAGTCAAAGTGGATAATAAAAGTGAAGGATGGAGGTTCGGAAAAGACCGAGTACGGTTATGGCAATCAAGAAGATCCAAATGGAGAAAAAAATAAAATTGAAGAAGGAAAATCAAATGTTACTCACCTGATCCGCTTATCGGTCTGTTGGGATTATTCCATTTCGCAAGCTTCAGGGGTATAGCCCTGTCCACACCCGTTATAATCTCGACTTTACCTGTCAATAGGTTTAGGAATAGTATGTCATCTTTATCTTGCGCTGTAGCATAAATGTCATAGCTATGTGTAGTTTGACTTGGGTAGAAAGTTATATCCGAAATATTTAAATTTGTCTTCACATCGAACGTAAATATTAAACCATTTGCTGAAAAAGTATCAAATATGTTAATATTATGTAAAAACAGTAAATATTATTTTGTATTAACTTTTTTTTTTTCGTTACACTTTAAAAGTTATATGACATACATATTTCTCCTGAGAGTCGTGTAGAAAGTTTATCCCGGTACTTTACTTGTGATAGGAACAAATACTATATCCTCTCTATTTAGTTTCAGTTGGTATTTAGACTCCGTAATAGCAACCATCGAGTTTTCATTTTGATAGTAATTGTTATCACTCGACTGATATTTTTGCTTTTTAAATTATTTTGCAATATGCACATCTAAATGATTGACACAATTGTCAACAAATTGATCAGACTTTAATATAGGAATTAAGGCTGTTACAAACTGTATGTATTCGTTACTTAGTAACGATAAGACTCGAAGTACCAAATCGTTACTTTGACATTGGTATCGTTACTTTGATCGCATGTTTGCTTCATCACAATCTATGTCGACTGTCGCATCATATTACCAATACCGAAAGATCCGACTCGCACATCGTTGGTTTCGTTACTTCGTTAGATACGGTATGATTTCGTATGTTTCGTATATACGAATATTTCGATGTTTCCCAAGTACGAATACTTCGAACCTACCGTATTTCGTTATTTCTACCGAAAGGGTGTCTGACCTGCCGAACTACTGAATTGTTATGACACTAAGATAAATGAGTTGTCATACATAACTGATTATATCTTTATTTTGTTGTTTATTAAATTAAATAATAAGCTTTTATATTTGCAACACTATTTATTAGTGTTTCTTTACTAAAGATTTCATAAACCATTGAGATCTATAAATAAGACTGAATTTCGAAAATACTCTTAAAATAAAATATTTACTCAGGATATTCTATTTGGGATTGAATGAATTTCTTGAATGCCGATTCCCTATGGAGTTTGTTGTAGGTGATAACAAAATCGAGTGCTACAACGTCTCCATTAACTGGTAGAATGCTAGTATGCAAGAATGGCTTCTTCATAAAAAAATTTGGCAGGCACGAACTTTGTTATATCCATGATGAAGTAGAAATTAGAAAAAAATACATATGCATGTCTTGCCAAAATCCGGTAAATAGTTGGAAAAACGTGCCTTACGAAAACCCAAATGGATGAAAAAAAAATTAAATGTGAACGACACAGAATATTCTACTTACTAACGAGACTGATATTAAAAAATAAAAATATGTGTTTAATAGCATTGCTTGAGTATATATTTATTTTTCACTTTATTTATCTTGTATTTAGAATTGAATAAAAATGTTACTCTATAAAATTCATTCATATTCCACAGATAATTATTTTTTCCCTTTAATTGCAATGTATTTTATCGAATAATTATTAAATTATTATAATAGGTAAGCAGTCATTAGTACTCTATATTTACTTGCCACTACTCAAATTACGACTTACGAAAATAACGAGTAAGGAATACTTTGTAACGGGTAGTCAGACTAAAAGTAAGGAATACATACGAGTACACAAGAAGTCGTTACTTTTACAGCACTAAAGACATGCAACAACTGCCCCCTTTGCCTCTGTCTGGCGGCACTTATTAATGTTTGTTCAAAACTTGAATAGTGAATTAATGAGATAATAAATGAATGTTGAATTTAATCTCAACTTGTAACTTAATAATGCTTATTTATCTTAATTAATTAAATGTATCTTATTAATTAATTAAATTTGACTGCAGTTTCATTCTAAATTACATTTTAATTTTTAATTATTTTGAATGTCAATTACTCGAGATCAAAAATACATCTGAATAATAACTAGACTCTACAACTGATCAATCAAATAACTATTTTAAAATTTTTAATTATTACAAGCAAGCCAACGTTTTAGTTGCTACATAATGATATTTGCGTATTTTCTTTTTGTGGCAGGAATGTGGTGTTCGGTCAACAATATATCTATTTTTTGAAATCTAATGTTACAGCTAGTGAGTAATCTTTCACCATACTGTTGATTTCTTTTTACGATGAATTGATTGAAAATACCAAATATTAAAAGATGTATTTTGTACCAGAAAAGCAAGTCCTAAAAATGTTTTTAAACAAATGAAATCAATCATGCATCAAAGTTGATTGAATAATTATAAATAAACTGAACTCTGGAAGAAAATCGGAAGGGTTGCCTGCATTTAAAAACATGTTCAGAACCCCCCTGATAGTTTCAAACAATGTAATCCAGAGTGATAAATCGCACGGACTTCACGGCCAATTTAAAGGTCACATTCTCGAAATTAAAAGTTTCCACCAATTTTCAAGTCAATAAGTGGAAAGTAATGCTCGCAGTGTGACATGTCGTGCCGTTTTATTGAAAATAAATTTCCGGTAATGCTTCTTCGTGAGGGTTTTGTATCACAAAAAGTATATTGTGCTTTCATGCAATATATGACAACCATATTTTTAGTTTTGTGATTTCGAATCGAATTAACAATGTTGTTGCTTTCTGAACACCGCACGCTTTTTTTAAAATCTAATGTAGAATATTTTTCAACATAAAATACAATGTCAAAGTTTTTATTTTCACTTACACTAATTTCATATGTTGCATAAAGTGTTGGTATTACCTCTACCTTATACCTTAACTCTGTATTGATTTATCTGCCTCTATTAAAGGGTTTTTAAGGGTTTCTTAAAAACCATTACATATAAACAATATTTTGACGCCACATATGTTCAGTATGAGCTGGAAATATTATGTGGCTATAGGTTGCGATTATATTGTGATTTTTTTATATATAAATTTATACTTATAATAAGAATTCAACAAATCCAGGTCTGTAAATGATATATTTTTGAAAATTTTGGTGGTATAGATATTTCCAACTTTTTTTGGAATAGTTGTTTGTCTGTCTGTGCATCTCAACATGTATAACGCAAATGCTCCTGGTTGGATTTTGATAAAATTTGGTGTGTAGGTAGGTACTTTAGTATTTATTACCGCTAGAAAAGTAAATATCAAAAACACAATTTTAGCTATTTAAATGGTATCAGCCTGACAGACTTCTTCGAAGACTTCTGAAAGGATTTAGATAATATTTGGTGTGGAGGTACTTTTAATATTTGTGTCAATGATTACTTTGCTATTAACCTTTTATTAATACTTTTTACCGCCGGAGAATAACTCTTTTCGTTGGAATATAAGGAAAATAGGGAATAAACTGATTTTTATCTATCTACATGGTATATCTCAGCCTGAACAGGCATTATACAAAAACTACTAGATTAGTTTTGACAATATCTGGTGTGAAGGTACTTTAAAAACTCTTCTCGTAATTGATTTATATGATAGTTTCCACGGCGAGAAAATATTTCATTTATTATTTAATAAAACGTGTTTTTTTTTTATACAAAACAAGAACTTTGTGGACAAAAAACTAATAATTCATACCAATATAGAAAAAACAAAGTGGTATGAAAATTCAACTTTTAAGTCTTTAAGCACTTTCTGGGAAAACACGAAATTTCTGTATATTTCCAAAGTTTCGGACTTTAGCTCAGATTCCGTTGTCAATGGCAAAGAAGCTATGAAAAAAGGCACAATTATAAAATTAAAATGTTTGACAATATCTATTATTTGACTTATGACGTAACTACGATAATTTAATTTGATAATATACAGGGTAGGACAGAAACTTCTAGAGATCATATAATAATAAAATGATCTTCAGAATTTTATGTGGCACTCCTAGGTTCGACATTGTTATAAGATAGTGTATGAACCATAAATGCGATCAAAGAATATTATTGATTCAGTGAACCCATTAAAACCATAAGACAAAACCTAGGAAAAACCTTATGAACTATGCCGATATTGGGTTGTTCATAAGGACACAACCATTAGCAATTTCTTCCTTAATCATTGGCAACCATCAGCGATTGAACTCCACGAAAGTAGTAGCGATACAATCGTTTTCATTTAACAAAATTAAAACAGACTCTTTTAGTTTTCGTTTCGTGTTGTGTTCTTCTTTGTGTAATATAACTAATTTTAAAATTTAGTTTATGACAAAGGTCCCAAGCATGTTTTGGATTTTTGTAACTGTCCTTTTTTAATGTAATTTTTGTGTTCGTTTATACAAACATTTAGAGTTCAAGAGGTTTCTTCAATATACAATTTATGTCATTCACAGGAGATT
>JAVLUE010000168.1:0-153623 GCA_034190945.1 Octodonta nipae
TTCGAATTGAATTGCTTTTGATTTTGATAATTTTTCTACGTCATTGGAAGTCAAACCAGGAATGATTGTTTGAAAAACTTTAAATTTTTTATAATGATCGAAAATTCTATTGGCTCTTTTTTGGCGATTTTCAATCGAATTCGATTTCAAAAATAATAAACCAATGGCTAGGAGACGATACAATATGGCATTGAAGATAATCATTTTGATGCAATAGTAAAGATAATCATCATTGGTGATGTTCATTCCTAGAAGAGGCAATGATAGATGCTTTGGTGGACAACGACCAAAACCATATAACAGTAGAAAAACGGCTTCACTATTGAATCGGAGCAGTGATACATTTGAAATAATTTTATAGAACTCATGTAATTGATCAACTGGATTCATCAAGTTTGATAAGGTCAAATTGATCAAAATTGAAATAGCAATGATTGAAATCATCATCAAGATGTTTTTGTTTGATAACAAAGCAGTGATATGACCAATCGATTGAAAGGCAAAAAAATTCAAAACAAAAATCAAGACAAACAACCAGAAAATACCGGGAACAACCGATTCATAGATGTCAATTATCCAGATATAAACAATCATGATGGGTGTTATCAATAAAAATTCGAATAATGATTTCATCAAGTAGAAAGATCCTATACTGTATGATCCTGAAAATTTTATGAGAAACAGTTTGAATACAAAATTTGATTTTAGTTGAAGACACTCACCATTTCGTTGTTCATTGAAAACACGTCCTAAATCTATTGTGAAAAAAGTTGATATTTGAAGGTGGATTAAAAAAAAAAACAATGTGTTGCTGAAAAAAATATAACGATAGTTGTTGAACAAATCGGCATCTTCAGTTAACTGCTGCGCGGATCGAGTGCAAGTATTGTTGAGATCCTCTTCCAAACTGAAACACCCATCAGGATGAATCATTTTGGTATCGAAAACAAAAGTTAGAAAAAAGCCGTAGCTAGAATATGTAAAAAACAGAAATATCCATTGAGTCCAAAAATGATTCATCGTCAAGTGTGAATAACGAAGAAACAGAATGCAAAAAGATTGCAAAGAAAATCTAGATCTGTTTGGTGGAATTCCATCCAAAATTGAAACTGTATCGCTTTCGAAGTCTCTGTTTTTACAAACTTCTTCAATTGCTATTGATTTCATTCGATTGACAACAGTCGATGTTTGAGAACTTAAACATGAAAGTTTCATCAATTTTTCTACTGGATAAAGTGTTTCAGTTGGATAAGTTTTTTCAAGTTTATCTGTAAAATATTGTAGATGAGATTTGATGTCGGATGGAGAACCAGAGTAAATACACACCCCACCCTTGGCCAGTACATAAAGTTGATCAAACATCATCAACACTTCGGTATTTGGCTGATGAATACTAATAATCATTGTAAGATTATGGTTGTGGACAAAATCTCGAAGACAAGCAATGACTAATTGTGCCGAGTTCGAGTCTAATCCACTGGTAGGTTCATCAATACAAATCAAATTTGGCATTCGCAAAGATGTCAATTCAATGGCTAAAGCCAAACGCTTCTGTTCGCCTCCAGAACAGTTTTGAACCATTGTATCAACGGTGTTTTCGAGAGAAAGTTTTTGTAAAAGACTTTTTGCAATTTTTTCGTGATCCACAATATCGGTTTCATTGCAATTTTTTAATTTTGAAGCATAAACTAAACTTTGTTTGGCTGTCAAACCGGCCAAAGATGATCAGAAACGTGCTGAGTCAAATAGCAAGTTCTGTTTGGTGTATACTTGCTCAAATAGAATTTCGAGTGACAACAAATTTTGTTTTTCAATTGACCATTCAAAACTCTCAATAATGTTGTTTTTCCTGCACCCGAGGTTCCCATCAAAGCGTTCATTGTTCCAAACCGAAACTGACCGTTTAAATTTTTTAAAATTAAGTTCTTTGAATTATTTTCTTTTTTTGATGATCGTATTTCTAAAATAGAATTTGATTTGAAAACAGTTAAAGATCGCCACGCTAAATGAATTTTATTCTGACTGAATTGTTCAAAATTTGTCTCATCTTGATTTTTGATACGATGTTGTTTATTCGAATGAAAATCTTTCACTATTTTGAAACTTTGCTTTTTTATTTTAAAAGAAACCATTTTTTGAAGAGAACGAGTTTTTTTTGTCAAGTTTTTATCTGAAACAGCCATAAATTCTAATAGATTAGAATTGCATTTGAACCACAAAAATATTAAGGTGAAAAGTTTCACGAAAAATAAATTTACAACTACAACGAGAAGATTTGAATAAATATTTTCTGAATCAATAGAAAACTTGTAAAACGCTAACGGCAGTTGATTCTCTTCTTTACAACGATCAATTCCGTAGAAAGAATAAAACAGACCATTGTAGAGATAACGAACGGAAATGATTTTTGACAATTCAACAAAATACGGCTTGCCAATCGATTCCAAATCAATGAAGTTTCCGTTGAAAAAAAGCATTACACTCGAAGTAACCATCAAAATCAAAACCAAAATAGTTTTAGAAAATCCAAAAATCACAGTCAATAATTGACCGTATGATTGCAGGAAAAAATAGAGAAAACAATTGAAAAATCCCAGGTTTCCAATTCGAACCAAATTGATTTGTTGGTAATCGATTGAATAAATGTTCATTGAGACGTACATCGATATGGTGATCACAAGTGAATAGATAAGACCTTCCAAAAATTGAACAACATTGAATGACCAGAAAAAAAGTCGCCATACTGTGCCAACCTTTTGATTAAAATTTGGAGAATTAACTTCAAATTAGCTTGATTTACAATTGACTATTACGATTGGAGTGCTCGTTGGAAAACATTTTCATAAAAAAAACCAACGAGAAGGATGATAATAGAAAGCCACCAAAAAAAAACATTATTGATGCGTACAACAGGTATCCAAAGAAACCTTCCACCGATTGGGTGTCTTCCACTTTTGTCTTGCATGTTGAATTGATTTGATCCAACGAGAAACAACCACTCGTGAAAAAGACTTTTGAATCAAACAACGATGATAAGAAAAGAAAACCAAAAATATACATAAAAATTTGCATGAGAATAGAACTAATATTGATCATGAAAGTGATTCGAAACATTCGAATGAGTTGTGTCCATAAATCGCGGATCAGAAACGGTTTAAAAGGACGAGGGACGTCTTTAGATAACTCTGTCAAACATTCTGATTCAATTCGAACTGATAGAGTTTCAAACTCTTCTATTAAAGTTTTTTTAGCCATGTTTCTGATTATTGAGTTTGAATGGTCTTTTAATAAAAATCTGATTAGTTGAAAGTTTGATTAATAGAAATAAAACTAACCATCGCAAGCTATTCTCAAATACTCTTCAATTGGAGGTTTTTTTCTGCATCAAAATCATTTTGCACTTCTAAAAGATTTTTTAAAAGTTTTGATGGTGGACCAGAGAAAATACAAACACCACCTTTGGCTAAAATGTGAAGTTTGTGAAACATTGCAATGATATCGTTGCTTGGCATGTGAATAGATACAATGATGGTCATTTGAGTATCTTTTTTCTCAACAAGTTTTCGAAGACATTTCATCAACACATAAGCTGCATTGCTATCCAAACCAGTTGTCGGTTCATCAATGAACAAATAATTGGGTTGTTGTAAAGACATCAATTCTTGAGCAATAGCTACACGTTTTTGCTCCCCTCCTGAACATTGATCAAAACGACGTTTAAGTATATCTTCATCAAGAAGAAACTGCCCCAGACATGTATTGATGTGTTGTATCATTTGGTTGAAATTGAATGATGGATTTTTGAAACGAAATGCATAACGGAGTATTGCTCCAACAGTCATTTTAGGGAAAATTGTTTCGCTACAGTTTTGAGAAACAAACCGAATACTCATCGGTGTTTTTTCATTTTGATCAATATTTCCGAAATAAACTTCTGAATCAGCACTGAGAGAAGTCAATGAAATTGTTCCAGTCAGGCATTTGAGCAAAGTACTTTTTCCTGCTCCACTTGGACCCATGAAACCGTTAAGGGTGTTTTCTTCTACAAAACCATTCAATCGATTCAAGATTACTTTTTTAGTTGGTTTCAATTTTTTCCAAGATTTTGACTCGTATCTCAAGTTTCTCCATCCTAAAGAAACTGGGTTTTGCTGGTCGTTCCAATTATTTGATTCGTTCAGTTCGATTCCGACACTCATCATAGATTAACTTTTTATCTAGATCTTCTATGGAAGTTTTCACATAAACCGATTCAAACTGAAAAAAACAAACAAACACAAGTTTAAAGTTTTTTTTACTTCCCAGATTTTACATTTAAGACTGATCATCGGTTGATGTCTGAAGATTTGCCTTTTGAAGCTTTCTTTTTATTTTTTCCTCCAATATAGATGCAAAACTGAATTTTTGAACAACAATATTTTTTGCTTAAAAAAATAAAATCCTGGTTTTGTTTTTCCCATTTCAATTGAAAATAAATAAAAAGAATTTAAATTTCTTATTTGAACAAGCAGCTTGTTTTTTTTCGTTAAAGATTTGTGAATTTTTTTTTTTCATTTAATCAAGTAATCTTTTTTGATGAAGAAAGTGTCAAAAAACGAAGTGTTAATTGCATTTTTTTTTAAATTTATTATTTGACAAGAATACGGTGAGAATTTTAGTGCGAATCGGTTAAACACAAAACAAAACAAAAAAAAATACACAAACATTGTTTACGTATGGATCATGTTTCGCCAGTTTTTTTTCCGATGACATCAGTTAAATCCCCGTTTGTTTTGGTAAGAGTGAGAGAGGGAAAATCATTCCAGCAATCAATTTGAGCAATAAGCCATCGAAGTTTTCCGTAGAACCCACCAGGCAATAAAAAGATGTGTATTTCCCATCAAGGAAAAATCGTCATTTCTATGAGAGTGTGTTTATTTAATTTTAAATAAATAATTTCAAAAAACTCATCAAAGTTGTTTTGTGCAACCGGGCTTTCAAAGCATGATATTTTCATGTGAGTTTGTCAATATAATTGAAGAATAGATGCTATTAATTCGAATATATTACAGGAAAAAAATAGTTTCTCATTGATTATTTAGCAATAATAGCTTTGGATTGAATTCGAGCTTGATTTTGGTAAATTAAAATATTCGATAAGTTTCTTAATGATTCAATTTCTGAAATTGAGAATGCATTCATAAATATTTTTCAAACGGTGCGATAAACTGGCTTGTGGTTGAATTTTGGTGAATCGTTGGAGTCGCACAATTTTTTGGCAGATCAGCAGTTCCACAAAGCAGCAATCATTCAATGTGATATTGATATAAGAAAAGTGATTTTTTTTCTATTTTGGATTCCAAGATGAATTTTCAAGTACTCTAAACTATAAAAATAATTTATATTTGACTGAAAAATTAAAGAAAACACCATTGATTTTTCAATCCTTTCCCAGAAAAAAAACAAATTATTATCATTAAAAATTTTTTTGAATCGATGAATTAATAATTTTACCATTATCTCGAAAAATTCATCCAACTAATTATGTTTGAATGAAAACTGGGAGAAAAACTTAAATTTGTCGGTCTTCTTGAAGCAAATGTTTTGAAAAAAATGTTTTTTTTTCTAAATATTCAATGACGTTAATCTGATTTAGACAACAAATCAGATTTAAAATAGTTTAAGAAGTGAGCTTCGTCAAGTGACTTTTTCAATTTAAGTTGATAACATTTTTTCCTAAAATTATTTCAAAAAGTGGCCAATTTTTCTTTTTTTTACTGAGACATTTTTCACATGAAATATTTGAAGCATATTAAGCTGAACGAAAAAAAAATCATTATTAAATTATTAAAATTATACGATTTCTTCAATCAATTTTGTTTTTTAGTAGAGTTTTAAATTTGAATTTGTTTGATTCTGAATTGAGTATCATTGGAGGTCAAACCAGGAATAAATGCTTGGAAAAATTCCATTTTTTCAAAGTGATTCTGAACTCTCTCGGCCCGTTTTCCTTCGATTTTCGAACGAACTCATTTTCAAGAAAAGCAAACCAACTGCCAAGAGCCGATACAATATTCCATTGAAGATGATCATTTTGATACAATGATAAAAATGTTGATCGTTGGTGATGTTCATACCAAGAAGAGGCAATGATATTTGTTTGGGTGGGCAACGACCAAAACCGTATAACAGTAGAAAAACGGCTTCACTACTGAATCGAAACATCGAGACATTTGAAATGGTTTGATAGAAATAATGCAAGTTATCAACTGGATTAAGGAGATTTGAGAGAGTCAAGTTGATAAACCACCAAAAATCGATGATTATAACCAATATGAAGGAGTTTTTATTAGAAAAAATGGCAGAAATATGGCAAAGTGGTTGTAAAGATATCAAATTCAAAAAATAAATTAAAAGAAGCCACCAGAAAATACTGGGAACAATTACTTCGTAAATGTTGACAGTCCACACATAAACAGTCAGTATTGGAGTGAATAAAAAAATTTCAAATAAAGATTTTGTAAAGTAAAAAGAACCCAAACTGTACCATTCTAATAAGTTAAAAAAAATCAAATCAGAGAATATAAATTAAATTTTGAAAAAAAACTAACCATTGCGATGTTCATTGAAGAAACGGTCCATATCTAACATGAACGATACTGCTATTTGAAAAAACATTAACATGATGAACAATAGATGAGTAAAAAAAGTATAACGATAGTTGTTTGATAAATCGATATCTTCGTTCAATTTTGCTGGAGAGCGGTTACAAGTATTGTTGAAATCTTCTTCTAAACTGAGGCATCCATCAGAAAACACCATTTTTAAGTCAAAAAGAAAATACATAAAAAAACCATAGCTCGAGTATGTAAGAAGGGCAATCATCCATTGAATCCATTTTGATTGAATCGCCCAAAAAAAACTTCGGAATCAGCACTGAGAGAAATCAATGGAATTGTTCCATTGAGACTTTTGAGCAAAGTTGTTTTTCCTGCTCCACTTGGGCCCATAATCCGTTCCAACGTGTTCTGCTCAACAAACCATTCAATCGATTCAAAATTACTTTTTTAGTTGGTTTCAATTTTTTCCACGATCTCGACTCGTATCTCAAGTTTCTCCATCCTAAAGACACTGGATTTTGTTGGTTGTTCCAAATACTTGGACAATTTGAATCGTTCAATTCCATTTCAACATTGATTTTTTCTATTGAACTTTTTTCCAGAAAAATCGGATTACAAATTGTTCAAATGATGATTAATCTTGAAATAAAAAAACAAAATTTGTTTTGTCAAACTAAGCTCTAGATCGTACGATAACTATAATTCTGACAATAATTTGAAAGCCATGGACAAAACTAGTACATTTGTACTCAGTTTTATTCATTTAATTGTGTTGTTCTCTGTTTGAATCTGTTAAAGTTTCTAATCATTGATTATTTGGATTTTTTAATTTGAAAAGTTATTTTGATTAGTATGAATTGATAGGTTGAACCATTTTGATCAAGAGAGATTCTCAGAAAAAAAATTTTCTGATTAAAATGAAAAATTTAAAAAAAAACCATCATCTTACAACTTATCATTGAACAAAATATTTTGCTCTTCTTACAACAAATTATTAGAATTATTTTTTCGGTTTGTATAGCCATTTTTTTGGATCAATCTCTCTGAAACAACCATTTTTGACAAATAACCAGTTTTAATTAAACACAAACTAAACCTTCGATGAATTTATCAACAATTTTCACTAAAACCACGTTTTTCAGAAAATATTTTTAGTCTATTTTAGTTTAGAAAATTTCTAAGCTCTTTGGTACTCACTGAAATCAATCGATTCAAGTTGGCTAGTTTTTATTAGATTTTTTTCTATTTTTAAATATCATGCTGGATTAATGCTTTTTGAAGGCTTTATTGAATATTTTTTTTGTTGAAAATTTAGACCAATTTTTTGATAAAAGTTTTCCGTTCACACTACCACCACAAGTTTAGACCGTTCTGGCTTAAGGTTTTCAAATGCCAACTGGCTTTCAATCAAATTTTTTACATTTCTATTCAAACATGATAAATGAATAATTGATAAATCATTTTTTTCATTCAAATAGAATCAAGTTTAGTTTATAAATAGATTTTTTCATAATACATGATCACAAGCGCTGATTCACCATACGCTAACACTAACCAAAGAATTGGTTTAACAAGATAAGGAAATTTTTTTTGAGTTTGAAGGATCAAAATTTCTAGGAAAACCTGAGAAATCATTACAATTAAAAAATTGATTGATAAAACGCGAGATGGAACCGAGGCTAAGTACTCATGGAATAAACCAGAAAAAATGAATACCACCAATTTAGTTTGGATGGAAGTGAAGCCATGAGAACGTTTCATTGGAATAAAGATGTGTCGTTTACACCATTGGTGTACTGGTATATCCCATTTACTCCAAAACTCTAAAACGGTTTGGCTGTTCCTGGTATTTTAAAAAATTTTTAAAAAAAAAAATTTTTGCAAAAACTGGATCATGCTAAGACTGACCACCAATCTTGATAGAAATTTCGATCAGCAAAACGAGTCATCTCAGCAATAACATTGAGATATGAGTGGAAAAAACAATAGAATCCCAAGAAAAAAACAAAGTTCATAGATAACTTGATTCAAAAAACAAAATCGTTTCAAATTGTTTCATCTGTTTTTTCTACTTACCGCCAGTTTGGTCCAACATATGAAAAAATCGATAATAGTGAGAGAATTCGAATCTTTGAAACTCTTGGATAGTGGTTCGATTACCAATTGATGGATTAAATTCCAATCTATATCAATCAAGAAAAACTAGTAGAAAATACGATAGTTCAATCTGTTTTTAGAATCAGTTTCTTAAAAAACTTACAAATTCAATTAAACAGCGTAATAAAAATGACCAGTTCCGTTTCTTATTCATAGGAAAGTTGATCTGATAGCAAAGAGTTGGTGCGTAAAAATAATAGAATACGTTGGAAAAGGTCAAATTATTTGGATAAATCGAAAATGATGTCAGGTCAAGTTTTTGAAAACGTTCTTCCTCTTTAAACTCGATACTTTCAGAAGATTGAGCAAAATTTTCATAATTTACTCCGTTTCTGAATAGTTTATTGATTTGATGATAGGAATATAGTTTTAAAAAAGCTGAAGAATACCAGCAACAGAAAACCAACAAAACCAAACTATCAACTGAGGTTTTCAAGCTGACCACAACTGGTATAAGCATCATGATAGCTAATCCCAGAAGATAAATTACTTGAAACACCCATTCTTCGTAATTCATTGTTTTGAAACTTGGATATTTTTTTGGCAATACGTTTTCTTGGCTTGAGGATTTGAAGAATTTTTTCTCTTTTATTCGATTTTTAGTTTTCAAATAAAACAAAAACAATTGTTCTAGAAGCAAAGATATCGCGTAGAAAACTTTGAGCATGATGAACAAGAAGAAAGTTGCCTGTAAATTTCTACTGCTGATCCAATTGTTTAACCAATCATTCAAAGAATGATTGTCTGAAAGTTTCGATAAAAATACAACAAATTTTCTAAAATCATTCGGCACATTGAAATTATCTGAAAAAAAAAATAACCACATTTTCAAATAAATCTCTTTTGAAGAATAGAGTTCAACCGAACCATAAACATATAAACCACATTTTTCAAACCACTTAAATTGACGTTGAAAGAATGACCAGCCAAAAGAGATTCGTTACGAAAATTTTTTCTGTTTAAAAATGGAAATTTTAGTGGAAAAGTTCAAAAACTTTATGAATATTCTTACACATTATCATAAAACAAGATGTTTTGCTCTTTAGATGAAAAATCATTTGATTCATGCTCACGTTTGAATGGCCATTCTTGACCATTTCATTTGATTCAACCATTGGTGGAATTCAGTTATTAAATTTAAAAACAAAAACAACAACAATTGACAATTCACTTTCAGGATGGTTTGTAAGTTTTCTAATGTTTAGATGATTATCTGATGTAGTTCTGGTGTTGCAACTTAAATGGAATAATTCATTAAATTCATTAATCCAACAATTTTTTTAAAAAAATGATATTAGATCGTTCAGAGTTTTTCTCGCAAAAAAAAAAAATCAAATATTTTGGAAATGATGTTTGAATTTTCAATATTCATCACAGATCACCGAAACTGGTCATTCTACGTCGATGTTTGAAAATAATTTTTAGGATGTAAAAAATTTTTGTTGAAAAAAACCGAAAGAACTTTCTAAAGAATTTTATATTCTCAGCTAAAATTATTTGTTGTAGTTGTTTTTTTTTTCAAAGAAATATGAAAATTCAATGAAATTTTTCTCAAGCAATTTCAATCATGGTGTGAGATAATTAATGCAATTGATTACTGTTTTTTTATACTTCTAGTTGCACCCAAAAAAATCATTTATCATTCGCCAATTCCTGTTTGAAAGATAAACGTGAAAACAGAATAGAATTAATATAAAATTTTTAAAAACTTTGTAATTTATTTTTTTGATTTCATCAATTATGGAAAAGGGTACAAAAAAACATTCTACAAGAAATTTACAGAATTTATATTATCCTTATTTAGAACTCTGGAATTACTTTTACTTATTTAATTGATTTAATTTAATTACATTAACACATGAATTTGTTTGACATCGAATCGAACGCCATTTGAAGTCAAACCAGGCAGGAATGATGGTTAGAAAAGATTTCATTTGTTTCTGATAATTCAAAATTTTTCCGCTCTTTCTCTAAGATTTTCGAAAGAATTCATTTTCAAAAAGAGCAAACCAACGGCCAAGACACGATATAATATACCATTGAAGATGATCATTTTTATGCAGTGCATATCATGATACAGATGTTCATTCCAAGGAGAGGCAATGATAAATGTTTTGGTGGGCAACGGCCAAAGCCGTATTGCAATAGAAAAAAGGCTTCAATGTTAAAACGGAACAATGTAACATTCGAAATGAGTTGATAAAAGTAATTTAAACTATTGACTGAATTAAAAAAATTTGATAAAGCAAAGTTTATCAATAAAAAGGCTTGAAAAACTAAAATTTATGTTGAAATTTTTTGATTTGACAATATTGAAATCATATGACCGATCGATTGAAAGCACATAAAGTTGAGAACAAAAATCAAAACTAACCACAAATGATAGCCAGAAACAACCGGTTCAAAAATATCGATTATCTTTGTATAAAAAACGATTTTTGGTATCATTAACAAAAATTTAAATAAGGATCTAATCAAGTAAAACGATCCGAAATCATACCATTCTAATAATGAAAGGAAAAAATATTATCGTCTAAATATGATCCGGCTTACCATTTTGATGTTCATTGATGAAATGCTGGAAATTATGATAACCAATGACTTCATTAATGGTTCAAATAAACCATTTTGATAGGCAAATTTTTCAACTTTTTTAAAGAAGTTATGTTAACGATCAAAAATCTTTGTGAGTTGGGATTTTTTCTTAATATTTATCGATCAAAGAAAAAATGAAATTGATGAATGTTTTCAAGAATAACCTCATGTCATAAATTTTAAGATAAACTCGTCTAGTACTGGCTATCAAACTGTGGTATTGATTATCATGATTGGCATTACTAATTTTTATGCAAGTTATCACAAATTATTATTAATATTTATTATTATTATTAAAAAGAGATTGTTCTACACTGAGCATCAATTATGTTTGATCTGAAGATATTTGTGATTTCTCAAAGTCCGCTTCTAAATCATAGAGCATTATTTATCTTTCAAAAATAGAAAACAATATTTATTATTTGAATAAAGTTGTGAAATTGAATAAAATTTAAACTTGAATTTGTTTGACATCAAATCGAACATCATTTGAAGTCAACCCAGGAATGATTGTTCGGAAAAACTTCATTTTTTTATGGTGATCGAGAATTTTCTCTGCTCTTTTTCTGCGATTTTCGAAAGAATTCATTTTTAAAAAGAGCAAACCAACTGCCAAGATCCGATACAATATCCCATTGAAGATGATCATTTTTAAGCAATAATACAAATGTTCATCATTGGTGATGTTCATTCCAAGAAGAGGCAATGATAAGTGTTTTGGTGGGCAACGGCCAAAACCGTATTGCAATAGAAAAAAAGCTTCATCGCTGAATCGAAACAATGTTAGATTCGAAATGATTTGATAAAAATAATGCATCTTATCAACTGGGTTGAAAAAATTTGATAACGTGAAATATATTAGCAACAGTGTTTGAAAAATTAAAATTGATGTTGAAGTGTTTTTATTTGACAAAATGGAAGTAATATGACCGATCGACTGGAAACACATAAAATTGAGAACAAATATTAAAACTAGCCACAAATAATAACCAGGAACAACAGATTCGTAGATATCGATTATCCAGATATAAATAATTATATTAGGTATCATCAATAGAAACTCAAATAAAGATCTTATCAAATAAAACGATCCCAAATCATACCATCCTGATAATGAGAAGAGAAAAAATTTTATTCTTAAAGTATAATGCTCCAGCTTACCATTTCGATGTTCATTGATGAAATGTCTCATGTCTGTAGTAAACGATAATGATATTTGAAGAAAAATTGAAACAAAAATCATCGAATGGCTGAAAAAAACATAGCGATAATTATTAGACAAATCAATATCTTCGTTTATTCTATCTGGAGACCGACTACAAGTATTGTTTAAATCTTCTTCTAAACTAATGCATCCATCAGAGAGAATCATTTTTGAATCAAAAAGAAAATTAAAAAAGAAACCAATGGTTGCGTATAATAAAAAAGCAAACATCCATTGAATCCATAAGTAGTTAAGAGTGCATTGAAAATAGCGAAGAAATAGAATGCGGATTGTTTTTTAAAGAAAACCTAGATCGATTTGACGGAATGCCATCAAAAATTAAAACTGTATCGTTCTTGAAATCTTTGTTATCACAAATCTTTTTTAAAGTTTTCGATCGCATTTGATTGACATCTGCTGAATCTTGAGAGCTCGAACATGAAAGTTTCATCAATTTTTCTACTGGATAAAGAGTTGAATGATTATTTTCGAGTTTAAGGTCTATGTCGGATGGAGTGCCCGAATAAATGCAAACGCCACCTTTGGCTAAAACGTAAAGTTGATCAAACATCATCAAAACTTTAGTGTTTGGCTGATGAATACTGATAATCATTGTGACATTATGTTGTGGACAAAATCTCGAAGACAAGCAATGACTAATTCAGCTGAATTCGAATCTAATCCACTAGTAGGCTCATCTATACAAATCAAATTCGGCATTCGCAAAGATGTTAATTCAAGAGCTAAGGCCAAACGTTTCTGTTCACCACCAGAACAATTCTGAACCATTGTATCAACCGTGTTCTCGAGAGAAAGTTTTTCTAAAAGACTTGTTGCAATTTTTTCATGATCCACAATACCGATTTCATTGCAATTTTTCAATTTGAAGCATAAACTAAACTTTGTTTGGCTGTCAAACCTGGCCAAAGATGATCAGAAACGTACTGAGTCAAATAGCAAGTTCTTGTTGGTGTATACTTGCTCAAATAGAATCTCGAGTTACAACAAAGTTTATTTTTCAATTGACCATTCAAAACTCTCAATAATGTTGTTTTTCCTGCACCCGAAGTCCCCATCAAGGCGTTCATTGTTCCAAAACAAAACTGGCCATTCGAGTTATTCAAAATCAGTTTTCTTAGGTCTTTGTCTTCTAAATTCTCAGATGATCTTATTTCAAAAATAGAATTAGATTTGAAAACAGTTAAAGAGCGCCATGCCACATGAATTTTGTTTTGGCTGAATTTTTCAAAGTTTTTTTCATCGTCATGTTTGATTCGATGAAGTTGTTCATCTGAATGATTTTTTTCAACAATATTTTTTTGATCTTTTTTGTGAAAAAAAATTATTTGAGTCGGTTTCAATCTGTTTTTTAAAGAATCTTTTTGAAACAATCGATCTTTTAATTTCGATAATCTGAAATTGTACTTTAACCACAAGCAAACAAAGGTCACAAACTTTATAACTAAACAGTTGATTATCACAAATATAAGATCTGAATAAATATTATCTGGTTTAATTGAAAACTTGTGAAAAGCAAGTGGCAGTTGAGTTTTTTCATCACAACGTTCAATCCCATAGATAGAGTAAAACAGACCATTATTGAGATAACGAAATGAGATTATCTTTGATATTTCAACAAGATATGGTTTATCAATTGAATTTAGGTCGATAAGGCTTCCATTTGAAAAAAGCTTTGGACTTGAAAACAGAATTGAGGTCAAAAATAATATTGTTTTTGAAAATCCAAAAACCACACTCAATAGTTGGCCATACGATTGCAAATAAAAAAACATAAACCATTGAAAAAAGCTAAATTCCAGAAACGGAACCAATTTATTTGGTTATGGTCAACCAAATAAATTTGAGTTGGAAAATACATCAAAATTGTTATTAAAAATGAATAGACAATGCACTCTAAGAATGGAATCACGTTAAATGACCAGTAAAAAGTGACCATACTGTGCCAACCTTTCAATTCAATAAGAATAAATTATCAATTAGTTTAATTATTCCAATTAAAAGTATTACGATTAAAGTGTTCATTTGAAAACATTTTCATGAATAGTGCTAATGAGAGAGATGATATTAGCACACCTCCATATAGCATTATTAGCGTTGCGTACATCAAATATCCTGCGAAATTTTCTATTGAATAACCGTCTTCAACTTTTGTTTTGCAAGTTGAGTTTATATCCTTCAACAGAAAACAGCCGCTAGTGAGAAAAGTTTTCGAATCGAACAATGATGATAAAAAAAGATAAAGAAGAATATAAATCAAGCTTTGCATCAATATGGAACTATTATTGATAATAAAAATGATTCTAAACATTCGAGTGATTTGAGTCCATAAATCTTTAAACAAAAATGGTTTTAGTGGACGAGATATTTCATTTGATAGCTTTGTCATTTTTTCTGATTCAATTCGATACGATAAAGTGTCGAACTCTTTGATCATAGTTTTCTCAGCCAAAAAATTCACTTCTGAGCTTGAAATATCTGAAATGGAAAAAAAAACAATAAAAAAGTTCGATCACATGAAAAAGTTAACCATTGCAAGCTATTCTTAAATACTCTTCAATGGGTGGCATTTTTTTCGAATCGAAATTTATGTCTACTTCTTGAAGATTTTTCAAAAGTTTTGACGGTGATCCAGAAAAAATACAGACACCTCCTTTGGCTAAAATGTAAAGTTTATTGAACATTGCGATGATGTCATTGCTTGGCATATGAATCGAAATAATTATGGTGATTTGAGTGCTTTTTGTTTGCTTTTCATCGACAAGTTTTCTAAGACATTTCATTAAAACATGAGCTGCGTTGCTGTCTAAACCAGTCGTCGGTTCATCAATAAACAAAAAACTTGGTTTTTGTAGAGACATCAATTCTTGAGCAATAGCCACACGTTTTTGCTCACCTCCCGAACATAATTCAAATCGACGTTTGAGTACGTTCTCATCAAGAAGAAACTGTTCGGTTATCGATTTGATGTGCTCTACCATTTGATTCGAATCGGATGAATGATTTTTGAAACGGAACGCGTAACGAAGCACTTCTCCAACTGTCATTTTTGAAAAGATAGTCTCATGACAGTTCTGTGAAACAAACCAAATACTCATCGGGGCTTTTGAGTTTTTATCGACTCGTCGAAAATAAACTTCTGAATCTGAGCAGAAACTAGTCAAAGGAATCGTTCCGTTCAGACATTTAAGCAAAGTTGTTTTTCCTGCTCCACTTGGTCCCATAAAACCGTTAAGGGTGTTTTCTTTGACAAAACCATTCACTCGATTCAAGAGCACTTTTTTAGTTGGTTTCCATTTGTGCAAAGAATAAGCCTCGTAACTCAAATTTCTCCATCCTAAAGAGATTGGATTTTCTTGTTTGCTTCCATGCGAACAACTTGTTGCCTTTAGTTCCATTTCAATTGATTTCAAATTCAAAATAAATTTGCTGAAATTTTTCGATGAATTATAAAAAAAAAAATGTTTTTTGATTTTTTTCTTGTAATTTAACTGGTGAATAATTTTCTGAATGAGTTCTGATGATAATTTTAGCGGAGTTCATTTTTGTGAATCACTGATGCAGTAATGGCTTGAAATTTTCATTCGAAATTGTTTTTCAAAAAAGATGATCCATTTTTTATGAATGTTGCAAACAAAAATCTAACCGCTTTAAACTTTAAAAGTTAGTTTTTCATTATTAACACAAAACAAAAAAAAAACAGTGGAATATAGTTTGAAGAGATTTTTTTTTTCATATTATTATAATGGATGAGATTTATCAAAATTTCGCAAATCATCAGTTTCAAATGATCCAAAAAATTTCTCTTTTTTTTCAAAAAAAAAAAAAAAAATTTTATTCCATTGTATATGTATCACATAGAAGAAAAATGCCGATAAAAACTGTTTTTTTTTCTCTGAATAAACCTTGTCTTTGAATTGGAAAAATTTGAAAGATTGTGTAATCAACGAAAAATAATAGTAGTAGAAATACGATATACGTTGTTTTGGATGCTTTGTGTTTGATTTGGTAAACATAATGGAAAGTGTTAGTTTTCTTGTTTTATCTATAGTTCAATATTTTAAGGCCAAAAAACTTTATTTGTAATAAAAGTCAAAGAACTAAGTATCTATAGATTTGTGCCCATAATATGATAATATCGGGTAATAGCAGTATAGAAATTGAAGAAAACTAATTTAACGTTTCAATTTTTTTTCAACAATCACTCCATCAACATTTTTTTCGAGCCCAAGAAATACTGAATGATGGAGATTGAAATGAATCTGGTATATTTTTTGATGATTTGATTAATTTTGAAGCGGCGTTAGGCGGTAGCGAAGTCACTAAAGATGAAAATAAAGGCTGATGATTCGCGTGCCAGTTACGAGCGTGAGAAATGCAAGCCAGGACTGAGAGCCAGTATTGCAGGTTCTTAAATACTGATTTTCTTACATATCTCATCATGGTCAGGTCCAACTGACAGGGTGATGAGTGCATGTCGATGAATGCATGTGTGCTGAATGCTTGGGTGATGAGTGACTTATGAAATGCCTATTGCATTTCATCATATTTCATCATTCACTACAATTTCTAATTATAATCGTCCCCAACATCAATTAGGATTTAAATTTTGGTCAAATAAAGAATATCATGAAGAGTTGAGTGTTTTAAATTTTAATGAAATTAATCAAAAAGTAGCTGCTATAAGTATAATGGGTTTTCTTCTACTATATTCTGAAAAAAAGAGAAATACTACTTCAAATTTTATAAAATAAGTTTTAAGATAAATTTGTCTGATCAGCATAGCTCATTTGTATGAGAATAATCAAAATTGAATGACAAAAGATTTGAGAATAATGTACATCTTGGAGAGGGAGAATGTCGAGAACTTGTTAAAAAAAGTTGCAACAGTGGTTATTGAAAAATTTGATCACATCAGGTTGCTTAAAACTTGTGAGGCAGTGAAGAAACGTTTCTTTTGAATCGAGCTAAAATATCAAGTAAAATGAATCTTTAACAAACGTTCCAAATGCAAAAATTGTGATCCTAAGCTAATTCATTTAAAAAAGAGATTGTCCTACACTGAGCATCAATTATGTTTGATCTGAGGATATTTGTGATTTCTCAAAGTCCGCTTCTAAATCATAGAGCATTATTTATCTTTCAAAAATAGAAAACAATATTTATTATTTGAATAAAGTTGTGAAATTGAATAAAATTTAAACTTGAATTTGTTTGACATCAAATCGAACATCATTTGAAGTCAACCCAGGAATGATTGTTCGGAAAAACTTCATTTGTTTATGGTGATCGAGAATTTTTTCTGCTCTTTTTCTGCGATTTCCAAAAGAATTCATTTTTAAGAAGAGCAAACCAAATGCCAAGACCCGATACAATATCCCATTAAAGATAATCATTTTTATGCATGATACAATGTTCATCATTAGTGATGTTCATTCCTAGAAGAGGCATAGATACGTGTTTTGGTGGACAACGGCCAAAACCGTATTGCAATAGAAAAAAGGCTTCATTGCTGAATCGAAACAATGTTAAATTCGAAATGAATTGATATAAATAATGCAATTTATCAACAGGGTTGAAAAAATTTGATAACGCAAAATATATTAGTAAAAGTGTTTGAAAAAATAAAATTAATGTTGGCATTTTTTCATTTGACAGGATAGAAGCAATATGACCGATCGACTGGAAGCACATAAAATTGAGAACAAATATTAAAACTAGCCACAAATAATAACCAGGAACAACAGATTCGTAGATATCGATTATCCAGATATAAACAATGATATAGGTATCATCAATAGAAACTCAAATAGAGATCTTATCAAGTAAAACAATCCTAAATCATACCATCCTATGAAAAAGAAAAAATGTAATTCTCAAAATATAATGATCTGGCTTACCATTTCGATGTTCATTAATGAAATGTCTCATGTCCATAGTGAACAATAACGATATTTGAAGAAAAACTGGGACAAAAAACATCGAATTGCTGAAAAAAATATAGCGATAATTATTGGACAAATCAATATCATCGTTTAGTTTTTCTGCAGATCGACTGCATGTATTGTTGAAATCTTCTTCTAAACTGATGCATCCATCAGAAAAAACATTTTTGAATCAAATAGATAATTCATAGAAAAACCAGTATTGATGTATAATAAAAAAATAAACATCCATTGAATCCATAAATGGTTGACAAAACATTGAAAATAGCGAAGAGATAAAATACAAATTGACCTCAAAGAAAACCTAGATCGATTCGATGGAATCCCATCCAAAACTGAAACCGTATCGTTTTCAAAGTCTTTGTTCTCACAAATCTTCTTAAATGTCTTTATTTTCATTCGATTGACATTTGCTGAATCTTCAAAGCTCAAACATGACAGTTTCATCAGTTTTTCTATTGGATAAAGAATTGAATGATTTTCTTCCAGTTTCAGATGATAATTGATGTCGCATGGAGAACCAGAATAAATGCAAACGCCACCTTTGGCTAAAACGTAAAGTTGATCAAACATCATCAAAACTTCAGTGTTTGGGCTGATGAATACTGATAATCATTGTGACATTATGGTTGTGGACAAAATCTCGAAGACAAGCAATGACTGATTCAGCCGAATTCGAGTCTAAACCACTAGTAGGCTCATCTATACAAATCAAATTAGGCATTCGCAAAGATGTTAATTCAAGAGCTAAGGCCAAACGTTTCTGTTCGCCACCAGAACAATTCTGAACCATTGTATCAACCGTGTTCTCGAGAGAAAGTTTTTCTAAAAGACTTGTTGCAATTTTTTCATGATCCACAATACCGATTTCATTGCAATTTTTCAATTTTGAAGCATAAACTAAACTTTGTTTGGCTGTCAAACCTGGCCAAAGATGATCAGAAACGTACTGAGTCAAATAGCAAGTTCTTGTTGGTGTATACTTGCTCAAATAGAATCTCGAGTTACAACAAAGTTTATTTTTCAATTGACCATTCAAAACTCTCAATAATGTTGTTTTTCCTGCACCCGAAGTCCCCATCAGGGCGTTCATTGTTCCAAAACGAAACTGGCCATTCGAGTTATTCAAAATCAGTTTTCTTAGGTCTTTGTCTTCTAAATTTTCAGATGATCTTATTTCAAAAATAGAATTAGATTTGAAAACAGTTAAAGAGCGCCATGCCACATGAATTTTATTTTGGCTGAATTTTTCAAAGTTTTTTTCATCGTCATGTTTGATTCGATGAAGTTGTTTATCTAAATTATTTTTTTCAACAATATTTTTTTGATCGTCTTTGTTAAAAGGAATCATTAAAACTGATTTTGTTGTGTTTGTCGAGCTGTTTTTCAATTTTGATAAAGTGAAATTGTATTTCAACCACAAAAAAGCAAAGGTTACAAATTTTATAACGAAACAATTAACTATCACTATATTGAGATTTGAATAGATGCTGGTAGGATCGATTGAAAATTTGTGAAAAGCTAGCGGTAGTTGGGTTTCATCATCACAACGCTCAATTCCATAGAAAGAGTAAAACAATCCGTTATTGAGATAACGAAATGAAATTATCTTAGATATTTCCACAAAATATGGTTTCCCAGTTGATTCTAAATCAATGAGGCTTCCATTGAAAAAAAGTATCAAACTCGAAAGAAAAACTAAGAACAAAAATAATATTGTTTTCGTCATTCCAAAAACCACACCAAATAGCTGGCCATAAGTTTGCAGATAGAAAAAAAGAAACCAATTGAAGAGAGCTAAATTTCCAAACCGAAACCAATTGATTTGGTTGAGATCAATCAGATACATTTTTGTTTGGAAAAACATTAAGATTGTTATCGAAAATGAATAGATAATGCCTTCTAAAAATGGAATCACATTGAATGTCCAGTAGAAAGTGACCATACTGTACCAACCTTTTATTTAAACAAGAATAAATAATTAATATATTTAATTATTTCAATTAAAAAACTACGATTGAAATGTTCGTTTGAAAACATTTCATAAAAGGTATCAATGAATAAGATGATTTCAGAAGACCTGCATACACCATCATTATCGTTGCATACATCAAATACCCGGCCAAGTTGTCTACTGAATAAATGTCTTCGATTTTTGTCTTGCATGTTGAGTTGATATCCTTTAGCAAGAAACAAGCGCTAGTGAGAAAAATTTTTGATTCGAACAATGATGATATAAAAAAAAATACAGAAATAAACACCACGATTTGCATAAGAATGGAACGATTATTGATAATAAATATTATTCGAAACATTCGATTGATTTGACTCCATAAATCATCAAACGAAAATGGCTTGAAAGGACGAGGAATTTCATTCAATAATTTTATCATTTTTTCTGATTCAATTCGATTTGATAAGGTTTCATATTCTTTGATCAAAGTTTTTTCAGCCAAAACCTTGACTTTTGCAGTTGAGAGATCTGAAACAACAAATAATTAAACTTTGATTCGATGAAAAAAACGAACCATTGCAAGCTATTCTTAAAAACTCTTCAATCGGTGGCTTATTTTCTGAATCAAAATTGTTTTCCACTTCTTGAAGATTTTCAAAAGTTTTGATGGTGATCCAGAGAATATACAAACACCTCCTTTAGCTAAAATGTAGAGTTTATTGAACATTTCAATGATATCGTTGCTTGGCATGTGAATAGAAACAATGATGGTCATCTGATTCAATTTATTCTGACTAACAAGTTTTTGAAGACATTTCATTAAGACATAAGCGGCGTTGCTGTCCAAACCCGTCGTCGGTTCATCAATGAACAAATGATTGGGTTGTTGTAGAGACATTAACTCTTGAGCAATAGCAACACGTTTTTGTTCGCCTCCCGAACATTGTTCGTAACGAAGTTTGAGTATGTCCTCATTAAGAAGAAACTGTTCGATTATTGATTTGATGTGTTTTATCATTTGGCCCGAATCGGATAAATGATTTTTGAAACGAAACGCGTAACGGAGCACTTCTTCAACTGTCATTTTCGAGAAGATTGTTTCATGACAGTTTTGAGAAACAAATCGAATACTCATCGATGTTATTTCCTTCTGATTGATATTTCCGAAATAAATTTCTGAATCAGCACTGAGAGAAGTCAATGGAATTGTTCCATTGAGACATTTGAGCAAGGTAGTCTTTCCTGCTCCACTTGGACCCATGAAACCGTTCAGTGTGTTTTGCTCGACAAAACCATTCAATCGATTCAAGAGCAATTTCTTGGTTGATTTCCATTTTTGCCAAGAGCTAGTTTCGTATCTTAAATTTCTCCATCCCAAAGAGATCAGATTTTGCCGGTCACTAAAATTCGAGTTTTTCTCCATTTTTTCAAATTAGAATAAAATAAATTTGATTTCAATCACTTTTTTTCAATGTTGAAAAATATTCAACAGCTCACTTCTTTTTATTGAAACGTTGAGATTGAAAAGCTAATTTCAAATAAAAATTTTCGAAGAGGAAAAAAACAATTTTCATTTCAATTTAAATTTGATTGTACGGTTTTCATAGAACCTGCCATTAAAAAATCTTGAATAAACATCCTGAAGGTTAATAATAGAAAACCAATAAAATCATTAAACATTGTTTTGGGTGTTGGTGTGTTTTCTGTGAAAAAAAAATCTACGGAAAACAATCTAATGTGTTTGAACAAGCAAACCAACTAATCGAACTGAATGAAATCTTGATTTTGATTTCCTTCCAATAGAAAAAACCTACTCTTTCAAATAAACTTGAAAATTTATGATGATAACGTTTTTTTTACGATTTCAAAAGAAATCAAACTTCTTGAAAAAAATTAGTTCGAAAATGAATCATTTTTATCGTTTCTACTCGTGAAGCGGCGTATTTCTTAAAAAAATTAAGAAGAAAACACAATCAAACACATCTGTACCCAGAGAGTATAAATTCAATAAGAAAAAAAATCGGTTTTTATCTGTTTGAAATTCTTCAAAATTTTGTTGGCTAGAAACCATGAAAAAAAAATTGCAGAGCTAAGTTTAAAATTATTTTTTCTCCAGAAGCTAAACGGAAAAATTTTACGGTTCAAAAATCAAGTGAGAGAATGCCTGTTATCGATTTCTCATTGATATTAAAACATCTATCGAAAAGGATTCTTCCTGGAGTAGTATAAAATTTCGATGAAAAGAATAGGCCATTTAGAGAATGTTTGACAATGATGTTGTAGTGTGTTTCGATTTAGTAATTTAAATATTACTTTCTAAACATTTTCTTGAAACAAAACATCATTGTAATACATCATCACTAACACTGACTCTGTTTAAGATCAGCTTCTGAGAGATTCAAAAACCAAAATTGTTTCAATTTGTTTCATTTGTAATTTTTTTCTACTTACCGACGGTTTGGTCCGACATCCAAAAAAAAATCCATCATAGCGAGAAGATTCAAATCTCTACAACTCCTGGATAATGGTTCAATTATGAACTGATGGACTAGATTCCAATCTATATCAATCAAGAAAAAACTAGTTGAAAGGTAGAAACATCATTTAATTTTTTAAATTTCATTCAATTCATATACGTATACGGTTGTTGTTCATCCATTTGGAAATAGTTTCGGAAACTTTTCTTGTTGAAATCGCTGTCGAAAGAATTTCGGTAAACAATTTTCTTCAAGATAAGCTCTTTAATGCAATTCTAGAAACTGAATTTTTCCATTAAGATAAAACTTAAATAAAATTCTGTTAATTGTCAATAAAATTAGATTAAAGCATTGAAAAAGACTTTGATTGAGACATCGACCTCAAACAAGCGCTTATCTCAGGCCATTTTTTTCAAAAATTATTATTTTCGCCACATTCCTACAGAAAAAATACAATAAATTTATTTTATTTTGAAGTTTTATTTAAAGAGGGAGGGAAATGGATTGATTATTGATTAATCAAAATAACCGAACACTTCGATTATATTTTCATAGACTTTATAATCGGATGGTGAAGCCAGAAACAGATTTTTTCTTTCACTCATATCTGATGGTGTTTTTTGATTAAACTGAGGCTCATGGTCAAACTTGCAAACACCTTCATCATGTTCCTCAAAATTGATCGGATTATAATTATTTTTGGTTTTTGAAAAATTTTGAAACACTGGTTGTTTTTGTATGGCTGGTGTTTGGGGACTCTCTTTTTTGTTTGATTCTTTTATTTGTTCGGAAATATTTTCATTAATCGACGATTGACCACCATCACTTGATTTGATTGGTAATTTTAGTTTGATTGAATCTCCTCCTTCTCCTTTTTCTGCTACAACATCAAACAAGAGCTTTGAAAGATTTTCGGCAAAGGTGTTTCGAAACTGTTGATCAATTATCAAAACTTTTAAACTCCAATCTTGAAAAATGAATTGAGATTCTTGGGTGAGCTCATGAAAAGTTTTACTCTGTTGTTGTTATCTAGCTCATTTCCGAATAAAGTTTTGAAATGTTCTCGTGAAATTTTCAATTCCAAATTGTTATTAGAGAAAAAGATTTGAAATATCATTAAGTCACCGTTCAAAGGATGAAAAGCTAAAAGCATTCCGATTGGATAATTATTAGATTTAACAAACTTTTCACTATTCCAAATGTTTCGATCCAATTTGAAAGAATAGTGAGCGGAACTTTTGACTCTTTGTTCTTTTTTTTCATCAAGCAGCTTCTTCTTCTCTGAAACTTGTAAACATTTTATTGTAATCTGTTCTGTTGTGTAATCAGTGGTAGAATTTTCAATGAGATACGGACTCATAAATTCACTGGATTTGAAATATTGAAGTTGAGGAGATTTATGTTTTACCGGATTTTGAAATTGCACCGAATGATCACTAGATTTAGTTAGTTTTGGTGTTTGAATTTTAAAGCTGCTTGTCTTGTTTTTGTTTTCATACTTTTCCTCAATCATTTTTGAAAGATTTTCAATTCTTTTCCGAACATTTTCAACCAACTGTTTTCTGGTCATCTCACGGGGAATCAACGGTTTTGGTGTGACAATATTGTCCAACAATATTCTATTTGTTTTAAAGGCTTCTTGAAAGTTTCTTGATGCCGATTGGCATGAAAAAATGGTCGGCTTTGTTATGATGTTTGGTGTTTTCAATGGTGTCAAACTTCGAATCAGCTCAATCGGTGTTAATGAATCATCACTGTTTTTCTTATGACGTGAGACATTTGGTTTTTTCTTATCCGGCATTTTTCTCTTCAAATCTAATTGTACTAAAAGATTGTCTCCGTTGGAGGCCTGTTTTTTTACTTCGTTACTTTTTGAACTCATTGTATATGAAAACTAATAAAAACTTGAAAAAACGAATCTATTTAAAGTCTCGAAACTAATAACGAAATGCAAGTTTCGAATTATTAGTTTGATTTAAATTAATTTAACTTGTTCTTGAAATGCTTGAATTCGAACATTGTTAAAGTTATATTTTGAAATTTATTTTCTGATATAAAAATGAGAATAGAAAGTAATCGGCGTAGTGTACTAATTTTCTAATCATCAAATAACATTATGGTTTTACCAAAGTTTTTTATTCTCTGCTTTATCATCAAGACCAGTTTTGCACGAATCGAGTTTCAATGTGATTTTAGCCGAGTCATCGCCATGGGATTTAAAGATGATCAACTTTGGATCATGGACGATACATATATTCACAAATATTCTACCAAATACATTTTCAATTTTAATAAGTTTAGAATCGATTTCACTCAAGAACAATCAAATTCTATTTTTATTTACAATTTATTTTCTGAGGCTTGGTCAAATATTCATTTCGAAAAAAATTCAGATTTTTCTTCAATAATCGGAAAGCTTTTTCTGCCGCAATTTATCGTTATTTCATTTTTTTCGTTAGAGATAATGGTTTTGGATTTTTCCGTACTCAACATAAAATGTTCGCTTATTTGGAATACAATAAACCAGAAAGTTTCAATGAAGATTCTAATTACTATTTTTATGATAAGCATGGTAAACAAACGCTACTCATGATTTCTGCTCCAGATAGAGATTTTTTAGCTCTGGCCTGGGATCCTAATCAATCAAATCCACATTTTTATGCGTATGAAAAATATATTGGCTGGAATAAAAAATATTTATGTCTCAATAAAAACGAAACAATCATTGCCATTGCAGACAATAAAGGATGTCAACATATGAGACACGATGGAAGTTTTCAACCATTCTTCGCTAAGATTGATTTGGCCTTCGCCAATGAAAACTTTGTCTTTTTAATGAATTCAACAAAATTTGTTTTTGTATTCGAATACGAGATTTTCAATCCAAAAGTTAGATTTTCAAAGTTTTTCAAAAAAATTCCAATAAGAAAATTTATCATTTGCGATACCGATAGAAGTAGATTTGGAATGAATCAAAACAATAAACCTTATCGAGGATATCAATATAATCGAGTGCCTGCAAACAAACCAGTGTCCATGTACATTTCATTTATTTCTGGGTTTTCGTTGGTGATTTTTAGCCTAATACTACTTCATTTTTGGGATAAATTGGCCTGAAAAACTTTCTAATTCATTGAATCCTCACACAAGGGTCAAATTGATCATTGACGATTTTGATGTAGACGATTGAGTTGATTAAAATAATAAATAATAATAAGCCAAAACTGTAAAATAAAATTTAGTTTTCAATTAAACCAAAAAAATTTGTCCAGATGATAAGGAGAAGCTTATTGAATAGTAAATGAAGGTCTCTGTTTCTGATAAAAATGATTGTGATATTGGAATCAGGACAAAATTTCAATGGAAGAAAATTTGTTTGTTTCACCGCAAAAATAAAATCCTTCAAAGAGTTGTTGAATCTATAGCTCTACCGGTCCTATACTTTATGAACGACCTGAGAACACACGGTATTATCGTTGTCAATGAGAATTTTGTTGAAACTTCAGATTCCACATGTGTCCTGTAGCTAACATTATTAGAAATGTTTGTCTTGAATTGTAATTAAAATCTGTCTTTCTGAACAAAACTTGCGAGAGCATTTTGGTGGATACTAGGCAACAGCCGACGAGCTAGTCGGAGGACGAAATCTACTAAATTGTGGATTTTCATTGTAGATTTATTTCTTTACTTAAAATAAGTCTTTTTTGTATAATCAGGGAGCTATGTTTTGATTTGATTCTTACTGTTTTTGTTTTTGAATTCCGTTTTTTTTTTTGTCAGTTTTTTCAACAATAATCAGGTTTGGTATGTTACAGCATTAAATATTTTAACTAACTGAATTCTATTTTTCTTGTTTTCACAATTGAATCGGAAAGTTAGGAAAATAAGCCATGAATTCATCAATGAAAAACCGAGATCTCTATGAAATGAGCAAAACCAACGGAAGTGAAATGAGAGAGGTTTTAAAAAGCCAAGTTTTATTAAAACTGAAAAAATGTGATTTGACAAAAGATCAATTAGACTATCTCACGTCTAGATTGCGCAAATTTTGCACCAAGTTGACAAAGAAATGGAACGAATCGGCTCGCAATGCGGCCAAATTCGAAGCTAAAAATAAAATTTGGCTTGAAAAAAACTTTTCTTTTTTAAAGTTAGTCACTTCAAACACAAACACTGAACAGTTTAAATCATTTACTTTGTGCTCTAGTAGACACAAAGCTAGAAGAACCGAAGCTATGCGATCGCAATATACAGGTGAAGAACTATTGTACGGTGCTAAATTGAAATTACGAGAAGAAGGACATACCACCATGTCTAAATTGTTGAAGTTTTTGATTGAAAATCCGGATAAAGTTAAAACAATTTGGGGTTTTTGTGAAAATGAACCCAAAACAGCAACTGAAATGTCTCCAGAGAAGGCTCTGTCCATAATGACATCCTTAGATCTTTCCAAACGAAAATATAATTTTTTACGGTCAGTAATAAAAGAAGAGAAAATCGACTTGTTTCCATCATATTATAAAACCAAATCGGTTAAGCTTGATTGTCATTTTAGTGAGAAAGCATTGACGATCAACCAAACAAGCCAAAATAAATCACCAGCAACTTCTTGGTCACATTGTATCACGAATACTGAATTCGATTGATATTCAAATTAATGAAGAAGTTGAAAAGTTGACACTGGTTTGTAAATGGCATTTTGTATCAGTCCAAGGTTTTTATTCAAGAGCCATACAAAAAGTTCAAAAAATTTGAATGACTTTTCAATTTTCATCACATCTTTTTTTCGATAATGCGGAGAGATTTAAAAGACAAAAACCTTCATTTACAAGTCTTTGCAGACCTATCAGGTTTTCATTTCGCAAAGAAACCAAGATCAAACTATAAAGAAGGAAGCCAATCGAATGAAAATAGAAAAAAAATCTTTCTAAAAGGTCGCCTAAGACGATCCTAGTTAGAATCTCTGAAGTAGGTACGGTATGACGAAGCGAACCATCTCATTTTGATTGACACTGAATCGTGTAGTTTTTCAGATCACTGAATAAAACTGTGCTTCTTTTCACCAGAATAATGGAAAGTTTCGGTTTTTGAAACGTCAATTTTTGAAAATTCAATTTTTTTTGAATAAACTATTCTTTTTTTTCGAAAATTTCGAAACAACGAACATTTTTAGTGAAATGTTTTCAAAAATTTTCTATATTTAGTATAAAAATGTGAATAGAAAATGTAGCTCACACTGAATCTAGTGTAAACTTCTATTTCACCAGCGTTTTCCAATGATTTTACCATTGTTTTGGATTTTTATTCTGAGTTCAATTGAAGCCAATAATTTTGTCCCATTCAATTGTGATTTTGATTCAGTTATCACACTGGGAATTAAAGATGATAAATTTTGGATTATAGACGATTTCTACATTTACCAATATGCTAAAGACATTTTGTTAGATACAAACAATTTTAAATTGGATTTCACTATAGAACAACCGAATATCACTTCCATATACAACGTATTTTCTGAAGCTTGGTCCGACGTTGATTTTGAATTATACGTTCGGGCTGTATTTTTAAATCGAAAACTTTGTACAGCGGGAATATATTTAAATTTTATTTTCTTTTATGTCGATGATGGTTATGATATTTTTCGTCTTCAACGTAAAAGATTTATTCACTTGGAATACAAATATCCAAGCCTATTGAGGTGGCGTCTTCAAAAAAATTATTATCCTTCTTTTGGAATAGAGACTAGGATTCTGATTTCAGGACCTGATGAAGAAATTTTATCAATTGGCTGGAATCCTGAAGAGAATATAAAACAATTATATTTCACAGATAAATTGCTTATTAAGAAGAGACGATATTTCTGCCTAAATCCTCAAGAAACCATCCTTGCTTTGGACCAAGAGGCTGATTGCCGTTCAGTGAATCGTGGTGGAAATTTTGAACCATTTTTCGCCGAAATTGATTTTGCATTCTCCAATGAAAACTTTGTATTTGTGATAAATTCAAAAAAATTTGTTCTAGTATTTGGAAAAGAAATTCTACAAATGAAAACTAGTTATTCAAATTTTTTTAAGAAAATTCCAATCAATAATTTCATTGTTTGTGATAAATCTGGGAAAAATCAGAAAAAATTTCATCTAAGCAAAAACCCAAAACTTCAAAAGGCATTACAAAAATATCGAAATAAATATAAAAACAAATGGACGATGAGTAGTGATAAATACCTTGCAATTGTTTCTGTTGTTTTGTTTTTTTTTATTTTAATAACAATTTTTTGCTTGATCGGAAGAAAACGAGAACAAAACGTCGCTCTCTCAACAACAGATTCAACCTTTGAGAAAGATAATGTTTGATTAAATTTTAATAAAATAAAATTCAAAAATAATAAACCAGATGAAAAAAAAAATATTTCAAATAAAAATTTTTCGAAAAATATTTTTGACAAATTCTTGTTTTTCAGTGAAAGTAAGGCATATGACAATCATTTGAGCATCAATTGAGTTCGATTGGAGTAATTTTCATAGAATTTTGTGATGAAAATTTTGATAATTTCTGAAAATTATCAACGTTTTATCTATCATCCCATGATGTTTTCGTAACCACAAACTGATTCATCAAACTTTACCTTTGAACTGTTGACAATCGAATTAGTTTTTGGATCAAGTAGAATATACTTTTTCATTGAATTCGAATAGCCGAGAAAAACTAATCTTTGGTTGGTATTAGTAAACTGATGAAATCTTTGATCATCACGAACCGCTCGCAAATAAGCTAAACAACCAAAAACACGTAGATGGTTGAAAGCCGGTGGTTTACTAGAAAACAATTCAAAAGCACTTAAACCCTGTTTGTTGGGCCATAGATTTATCAAATAGTTAGCGGTATGGATAGCGTAAACCCAGTACTTGACCGGTAGCTTACTATCAATTAGTAATGCTCTTGCACATTCTACTAAGGTTTGGTTTCTTCTTTTAATTTTACTGTTTTTTTTATAAGGTGAGGAAGAAGAAAAATTTATTCCGCGACTTTTGATTTCTTTCTCTAGATCCAAATTCACAAACTTTTTCCAATCATCACATAAAAGGTTCTTCAACTTTTTTTTGGTTTGATTTTCACAAAAACTTATGAATTCCAAAACATAAACAAAGCTTCAGACTTGGTTTTCAACGAGTAAACTTTACCAAAGTTTGAACTATGCTCGACCATATTCAACACATATTGACGGCCAGAAACAGAATCGGGTAAAGGTCCAATCAGGTCAGCGCTTATCATTTCCATTAAATTAAATTGTTTTCTAACTGATTTAGGTTGGGCTCGAAAAGCCTTTGAAAATATGCATGACTCACAATTGTCCTCTAAGCAATTAGGAAATAATTTTTTCATTTTTGCAAAACTTGGATGACCAAGTCTTTTGTGCCACGGTTTTTCCACAATGCCCAAGGATTCAGATCCTCAGTCTCAATATAATACAGATCTCCTCTTCTCACCCCAGTCATCAGAATGTCATCCTTTGAAACTTTGACATTTCTCTTGAGAAAAAAACACTTGTTCTTTTCAAATAATACCGAAACATTGTTGTCACAAGCTCTCGAAACACTCAACAGATTATTCTCAAACTTGGGAACATACTTGGTGTCTTTTAAAATGATTCCATTTTGTTCAATTTTAGTTTTAAAATTAAAATCACCACATACTTCGATTTGAGAGTCCTCTCCATCGGCTGTTCTGACATTTCCTTTACTAGCTTTGACTGATTTCAGGTTTTTCAGGTCATTGCAAAAATGTCGAGTACATCCGCTGTCAGGAATCCAAGCGGATTTTGAGGGTATCGATTCACCACAAGCTACAAGAGCTTTGCTTCTTGACAAACTCGAAGTTTGAATATTTAACAATTTTTGACTAGAATATGTTAAAGCTCGTTGTTCGTTTCTTTCACGATTGAAGCAGTCCATTTGAAAAACACTTTTTCTTTTCGGTTGAAATACTTTTTTGGTAAAATGGCCGGTTTTTTTCACAATTGAAAAGATCTTTTTGTTGAGCGAGGTGGATAGTGAATTTCAGTTTAGAGGACTAAAAAATTATCCCCAACAAATTTGTTTTTTTTTTTAAATTTTTCATCGCTCATCGACACAGTTGGATAAAATAATCCATCAATCTACATGAAAAGCTTGGCCATGAATCGTCATTGGTTTTGATGGATCCAATTTTATGGAGTCTTCTAACACCTTGCTCTTGTAAGATCCAAGTTTCGGGTCCTATCAGTGTCTTTTTTTCGTGATAAAATTTTTTGTGAAATCTCACAAAGTGATCATTTGTTTTATGAAGAGTTTGTTTTTTTTTTCATCATATTGTGTTGTGATTATAGAGCGCATGCGTGCGCAAAAAACGGCTACCAACTGGAGAACAAGCACCATTGGCGTGTTTGTTGTGTTTTTTTTTTTTACCAACAAACATTTCTCACCTAAGGTGAACCATCAACTCCTCTGAATGTAATACAGATTTTCATCACTAATAAAATAACAACAAAACAGACTCCTTACTCCCCGTTGACGACGATCACGACGACGCCGTCGTCATATCTGGGTGTCCTAAGAATCCCCGACATTCATGTCTCAAAACACACACACACACACACGCTCCATAGATTGTCTATTAAAAAAAAAAAAAAATAATTCAATTAAATCAATCCTTGATTCTAGTCCTGGAAACTTTATCAGTTTTTTCTCCTTCTTTTTCTGGTGATTTTCATATCAAATTTTCATCAATCATTTCATCATCGTTCATAGAAAAAGTTTTAAACAAATGATGGATCTGATCACTTTGGAAGAGGTTTGTTTTCAATTTCGAAATTTTTCATAGAAATGACTGTTTTTCTTTTTTTGACTTATATTGTGATAATGTAGATCGCTGGAAATCAACTTGATGCCTATGAAAACTTTTACCTTGACGTAAATCCCAGCAATAGTAATATTATCAAAGCCTTAGATGCGGCAAATTTTTTACGAAAATCTGGTCTCAATCAAGCGATGTTAAAGATGGTGATAAATAATTAAATTTGAAACAAATCAAATTACCTTTCTTTTTTTTAAGATTTGGGATTTGAGTGATCCAAAATGTTTGGGCTATTTAGATAAAAAGTCTTTTTTCATTTCTCTAAAATTGGTTTCAATGGTTCAGAATGGGAAACAAGCAAATATCAATGATCTTCGAGTACCATTGCCGCTTCCTAAAATCGTATGAGCTGAGGGAAACAAATAAAAATCTGATTTTTCTTTTAAATTAAACAGAATGAAGATATTTTCAAATCAGTGGATTGGGCAATATCGCCAGATATTGCTCAAAAATATACTGCTATTTTCAACTCATTGGCTCCGATCGATGAAAAACTATCAGGGAACAAAGTAAAACCATATATGGTGAATTCAAAACTACCGATCGAATTGTTGACCAAAATCTGGGATATGAGTGATATCGATCAAGATGGTTTCTTGAATTTGAAAGAGTTCCAAGTTGTAAGTTTGTTGTTTTTGAAAAAAATTTTTCTCAAATTTTTTTTCGTTGCATAGTCTTGTCAGCTTATTGCCAAAGCGTCTCAAGGTTTCTCATTGCCTGCTGTCTTACCAATGGAATTGTTGAACTACGATCCATGCACAACAACTGATAGCCTGCCGCGTTCCTTGTCACGAACGTCAACATTCTCTTCTGGTTCTGCCTCTCCACATCCAGCATCCAATGAAGTTTGTTTAAATGTATTTCTCTTTATCAATCGATTTAATAAATTTGATTTTTAGAAAACTTCAGAAACTGTTTGGGTGATTAGCGCCGAAGAAAAATCCAAATCAGACGAGTTGTTTGCCAAACTTGACAAAGACCACCATGGTTATCTCACTGGAATGGATCTCAAAGATACATTGATGGAAAGTCGATTACCTCAGCAAGTTTTGGCTCATATTTGGTATTATTTTTTTGTTGGAAATCCGCTTGTGAAATAAATTGACAATTTTCTTGAATTTAGGAATCTTTCCGATATTAACACTACTGGTAAACTCAATTCAGAGCAATTTGCGTTGGCCAATTGGTTGATCAAACAGAAGCAATCTGGTATAGAGTTGCCTCCTAAACTTCTACCTAACATGATTCCGCCATCGTTTAGGCCCAAAAACCAGACGGTTCGAGTTTTTCTCTTGTTTTTCATTATTGTTTTAATTTTGATCTTCAGGCATCGGGAAATCAAGAAAACCAAGCAACGCCTCCATCGACTGGCAATAAAGAGTTGGATGCGCTACATGAAGAAATCAGAAAATTACAAAAGTATATTCTAAAATAGTTTCGAGTTTTTTTTTAAAATTTTTTTTCTGTCATTTTAGCGAAAAAACTTCATACGAGATGGACGTGAACAATGAGGAAGCGTCGTTACGTTTAAAACAAAGTGAAATCAAAAGCGTTCAAAACGAAATCGAAGCTCTGGCTCAAATGTTGAAACAACTTGAGAATCAAAAAAATGATGCCTCCAAACGTCTCGATGATCTCAGCCAACAGGTTTGCATTTGAGCTCACTGTCTGGATTATTCGGGTTATCTAAAATGATTTAGTTTTTTTTTCTTGATGCATGGGCTTTGTTAACTTTAGTTGAATCAGCTAGACATCAGTTTGCATGATATTCAAACTAAATTAAAATTGAAACAGGGAAAGGCATGTTTTTTTTTCAATGATTAATCTTTATCCTGTTATTTCGATTCATTATTCATGTTTTAATCGAATGATTTTTTTTTCGAAAATCTTAAATAAAGGTCGAAAATCTTAATCGACAATATGCCGAACAAAAAAAAGGCATCGAAGACCATGAGCAAGAGTTCACCACTAAACGCACTGAATTCGAACAACTGAAACAAGAGGAGACCGTTTATGAGGCTAAATTGAAGACAGCTCAAGCTCAAATGGATCAAGTGGCTAAATTAGCGGCCGAAACTCAATTGGAAATCAGCCATGTGAAAGCCAATTCAATGGAATTGGAAGAATATGAACGGCGTTGTCAAGAGATGTTATATGATTATGATCAAGCGATTATGAGTTCTGATTATGCCAAAATAATGGCTTTACTGCCGCGTACCGTCACACCGCCGCCATTCATCAGTGAAGAGACATCATTCGAAGATTTCAATGCTTTCAAAACGGAATTCAATTCGGATCCGTTTGCTGGCGAAGATCCTTTCAAAGGTATGTTGCTTGTTTATCAAACTTCGAATAAATTTTCTCATCAAAAGATGATTCTTTTGGGGCCGGTAAAACTGTCGATACTTTTGGTCAAGATGGTTTTGCTGATTTCGATGCATTTAGCAGTAATAATAATTCAAACAATACGGTAAAATAGACTGGAGTTTTGAATTTTTTTCATATCGAACTTTTTATTTGCTTGCCTAGAACGATGCTTTTGGTTTTGCATCTTTCCCAGAGACAGCGAACAATGATATGCGTGGCGAGAGTCCCACACCGGCTTTGCCACCAAAGAAAAGTCTTCCTCCGCCACGGCCAGCGCCACCTAAATCATCGACAGTCAACAAGACACCGTTGAGAGCGGCACCACCTCCACCAGCAGCACTATCGCAAAAAACTTCCAACGCTTTTGGATCGAATTTTGATCCATTCAATGACAATCGCGATCCGTTTGGTTCGGATACGTTCTTTTCCCCATCGGCGCAACAACAAAATCAATTTGCAAATTTTGCTGATTTCGGAAGCAATTGAACCAAATTGAACGCCGAATTCAACAGAACTTAGCAGACATTGTTTTTGTTAAATCTTTTTGTTTTTAGTTTTTGTTGGTTTTTTTTTTTTTTTGTTACTAATCTTCAGAAGAATTGGTTTAAAGGAGTGTAAAAAAAAGAAGAAAGTTCTTTTCCCATTCTTTTCTTTTGATAGTTTGAATATTTATAATCGTTTTTCTTTCTTTTTTTTTCTATATTCTGTTTTCCATATATATAATCATTTCTTTTCATCATCATTATCGACCATTGGAACCATATTTTTTTCCCCTAGAAACAACAATTATGGTCATGTCATATGACACACAACAACCAAACAAACATCCCATTCATTCATACAATGGCACAATTCAACAAACATTTGAAAAAATTTCACAAGACCAAATATATAATATGAGATTAATTTTACCAACACAAGTAATCCAATTTTCTCCTCCAAATCCTAGGCTTTTGGTTGTTTTGAATTGTAATTTGAATTCTTCTCTCTCGAAATAGCTGATTTTTTTTTTAAATGTCAATTGATCGAGAACAAAAAAAAAATCAGAGATGAATCCTTCTGTTTTCTTGATGAGTTCCAAATTTGATTCCATTCTGTTTGTTTTAACCTGTCTGTCTGTTTAAAACATGTTCTTAAACACTTTCTTGAAAAACAACTGAAATCTATTTTAGTATCATTGATTTACAATAAATTATCGATTTACAAACCTTTCGAGGATTTTTCTTTACACGATCAGCCACTGAAAAGTTATCATTGCGATAAACCAATGATTATGATGTAATCAAGTATCATCAAGTGTTTTTCCAGCAGCCAATCACACTGAGTTAATGGAGAGCTAGCAGAAAAATTTGAGTGAAAAAACGTTTTGTTATGATTTTTTCTGAAGAAACGCTGATGATTCGATCAGTACTATCATCCACTGTTTCGATGATTAACAGCAAAACTGTTGCCAACTTGTTGTTGTTTTGCTGTTCATCATTGTTGTCACTTGTTCAGCTTGCTGAATCGAATCGTGTTTCGATGGAATCGTATCGAATTACCAAAACATGGAACAATCATTCTATACCGGCGAACGAAACGATCGATATCCAATTGATTTATGATGGTAGCTTAATTATTAAAGTTGATTCACCATTCTATGATGATCCAAAACTTCCGAACATGATAAAATATCCGCAAAACTATCCCGGTCTTTACAACTATGAGGTGGTCGAAGTGTTTTTGCTCAACGATCAGCAACGCTATTTGGAGGTGGAACTGGCACCAAAAGGTCAATATTGGGTTCTCGAGTTGAATGGCTATCGAAACATGACTCGAGAATCAATCGAATTGAAATCCTATTCAGTCGAGATTCAGGGTGGCAGATGGCGTGGTGTGGCGGTGGTCAATGCCGAAAACCTACCAGAAAATATCAGTAAATTTAACGCCTACGCCATTCACGGATCTGGTGACAATCGAAAGTATTTGTCGTTGTGGCCGGCATCGGCTACCGATCAACATGCCGATTTTCACCGTTTAGAGCTGTTTCAACCGATCCGTTTGTTCGAGAAGAAAAAACCGACAAAATCATGATTGAGTTTTTTTTTCAAAATTTAATTCAATAATGTGAGTTGTTGGTGTTTTTTTTTCTCTCTTTCTCTCTCTATTTGCCCAAAATAAATAAATAAAAACCAAAGCAATGAGAAATCATCGGATCCATCAATTATTATCTTTCGAATTTTCTTGAGAAAAATTAATCTATAGAATTTTTATAACAACCAATCAATCAATCGATCGATTGATCATCATTATCTGGCATGAGCTTTACAGAAAGGTCGCCCGCCTTTGGCGAAAAAACTTTGACCCTCGAGATTGTTCTGGCAAACGGTGCAACGGAAACAATTTGAATGATAGTTTTGATTGAGTGCTTCGACCCAACGATCACCAGCCGCTATTGGATAGCCACAGCCAACACATTTTGTCGTAAACAAATCGTTCCAATCTTTTTCGCAATAAGGTTGTCCATCCTCCAAATAGAACGAACTATTGCCAAATGGTTTGCGGCAATACGAACATGTGAAACAATCGGGATGCCATTGTTTGTCCAAAGCATTTAAACAATCCTGAAGCAAAATTTGTTAAATTCATTATAAAAAATCATTATTTCTCTTGGAAACTCACTCCTTTGATTCGTTGACGACACTTGGAACAGGTCGGCGCAAAATGAGTCTCATAACACATCTCACAGTAAAGTCGACCCTGTTCTTCGACGAAACCGTTCTGTTCGAGCGAACGTTTACACAATGAATTGGCACAGATAAAATGATTCGGGCACCAGGTCTTGTTCAAAGCCATGATGTATTGACCTCTATGATGACATTGAAATAAAAAAATTTTAAAACAAATTCTTTAAATTCGTTATTACCGAATCGGTTGGCTACAGTATCCACAAAACGGTATTACACCTCCGGTCAGTTGACTTTGCAACAACCCTTTTCCACGTTTGGGAGCCGATTTTGGATCATTAAAGTTTGAACTAGTGGCGTATGATGGTGCACCTTGACCACTTGATACTCCACCAACACCACCTCCACCACCACCAGTCCACGGAGGTCGAGTTTGTGGCGGAAGCGAGCTCATCACTGTACTCGAAGAAGCGTAGCTAGCTGTTTTATTGGGAGTATATAAATTAGTAGCCGTAGTATTGTTAGTTGCCGCTGGCTGTGTAATATTGTTCGATGGAGCCCCACCTCCACCGTAACTAGTTCGTGTTTGATAAGTGTTAGTGGTAACTGAATAAGCCGATGGCAAGCTTGAATAGCAAGAAAATGGCCGATCTTTTTGCTGGAAAGTTTGCCGATCTTTTGTTTCAATAAAATAGGATCGTTATGTTAAAATTAAAGCAAGTTAAATCCAGTAAGAAAAAGTAAGAATCAGTTTTAGTTTCAGTTTTTTTGTTTTAGTTGTTCGAGAGAGCTTACATGTCACCACATTTTCGGTAGTTTTTGACTGAGGCCAACTCGGTTGGTTGTCTTTGAATTTTGGTGTTTTAAAAAATGTTTTTTTTTTCGAAACAACAGCCAAACATCACAATACACACACACACAAGCCAAAAGAAAAACAAAAAATAAATAAATAATCATAAAACTGGTTAGTGAAATAAAAAAATTATGAAAACGCGCAATCATTGTTTCGAATGGTTTTTTTTTTTTTGAAAAAAAAGATGAAAGATTTTCGAAATTTTACCTGCTTTGTCCGAAACGATTTGTGTCGAAGTGCTAGTCTCTTTGACCGAATAAGATGGCTGTTGCTGACCAGGTTGATACATCGATTGGCGATTCGCTATCTGAAACGATTTAATAGATTCTCATTGATTAAATCGTGAAATCACTTACGAAATTCGGTTTTGGAGCTGTGGGTGGTGCTACTGGTGTATATTTTGTTTGTACCGCGTTGTTTGAATATGATTGAAATCCATTGGATGGTGTAGCCGGTTGAGGAGCCTATATAAGTGATAAATCAGTGAAAAACTCAGATTGAAAACAGTAAAGTTTACTTGATATGAGCTTTGAAGATTGTTTTGAAATGGAGCTGGTGCCGCAATCTTTGGCCCGGATTCATATTGAATCGGAATTGCTTTTGGTACGACTCCGTTCAATGTTTTCTCTAAACCTGGTTGTTGACCATTACTTCAAACCAAAATTAAACAAAATTAGTAGCCATTTTTGAAAAAAAAAACAAAAGATTACGGAATCGAAGTCGGAGCCGGACAAGAATTGAAAGAAGCTGCCTGTCCTAAAGCAACTTTCATTTGTTTGGCATGGATGTCACAATACAGTTTATCATTAATGTTGAAATAACCGATGTTTTTCAAAGATGTTCCGCAAGTGGCACAACGAAAACACTCGGCATGCATTGGCCGATTATTGATTCGTACAAACACCCCTCTATTGAAAAAAAAAACAAAAATGAAAAAACTTCTTCAGAAATCTTTTTTTCAAAAAAACACTGACACTATGAGACGTTCGCATTCAGAACAAATGTTCTTGTTTCCATCGGAAGCAGCCGCAGCCGGATTTGGTTTTCCGCTTGGCGGTTCAACGTGCTTGATAACAGATGAACCTCGATCGTTGACCATGATTTGTGGTGCACCGTTTTCCGGTGAGCTTGAAATGCCTTTCTGCTTACGCATCTCTTCATCATGAACCATTTGATAAACAGCCGATTCTTTGTTCACTGGAGCATCAGGACGCATAAAGTTTATTCTTTCAACAAAAAAAAAAAACAATAAATCATCATTGTTGATTAGTCTTTAGTATCGATTGAAAATTACCCAGTTGCTCCGCTGGCTAACACCTGAGTATGAGCGTTTAGCGTCTCTTCAAGATTTCTATCGGAATAAAGATTGATCGGTGAGTTGAATTGTTTGTGAACCAAAGCCGGTTTGCTTTGAACAGAAAATGGTTGGGCTCTCGAATTATGGCCGCTACCAATGCCAGGTTGATTCTAAATTTAAAAAAAAATATAAATTCACTCAAACAGTTTCAAGAGTTTTGAAACTTTACCTCACCCGGTGATTTGGCCAACGAAGTTTTAGTGTAAAGTTGCGGTTCGATAGATTTAGCTCTAGTAATATCACCGACAGGGGTGACCGTCGGTTTCCACGTATTCATCGGACCTCTGTTTGTTTTTTTTTTTTTTTGTGTTCATTGAAATAAAAATTTATGAAAAAAATTTACTAAAAAGTTTAATAATTTCAAGACCTTTCAAGATAAAGCTCCAGATAGTTTCCTGCTCCAACAATGGCATCCTGTGCCTCCTTGTGGCGCATCATTTCACATTCACGTCCATTGATTTTGCAAATTATATCACCAATCTGTAAGCCAGATTGTTCAGCCAAACTGCCATTATTGATCTAAATATTTCCATCAATCAATCAATTGATAATCAATAATAATAACAAAAAAAAAAAAACATTCTATTCAGATTTTTTTAGAAAAAAAACTGTGTCAAGTGTCAAAATAGTTTTTTTCCACTCCCATCTGGGCTTTAAAAAAATTCTCATTGTTGTCAGATAATTTCATTCTGCCGAGAAAAGGAAAGAGTTCTCCTCAAACAACCAAACGGTTTAAAAACAGGATTCTTTTGTCGGATCTGTGGATTTCGAACAATAGTGAGGAGAAACAAATCAAGAATTTTGTTCGATTTAGAAAAACAAGTTATTTATAATTCTTTTTTGTTGCAAATAGATTTGCGTAGAGTGAACTACGGGAAAAGTTGTCGGATTTTTTCTCCTTCGTTCTAATCTGTTTTTTTTTTATAAAGTTGTTTAATATCAAATTCGAATGTTTTCTCACCAAACAGACGAGAAGTGGAATTTTTCATTTTATTGGCAATGAATTCATAAAGCGAAAAAAAAAATCTCTGAAACTGATGTTGGAAATAAAACAGAACAAAAACACAAAAACTAGTGGCAGAAGAAAAAAATGAGATTCCGTTCTTGTTATTTTTAAAATTTATTCGTTTTCAGAAAAATTTCTTCTGAACAACAAACCTAAAAACCCCGATCCTGCCAATTTAATCAACTGGTTCTAAAAAAACATCAGCGTTCACACACAATGGTTGAATGTTTTCCTTCAAACAGAATACTTCTCGAATAGCTTCTTCTTCAACTTCAACATTCATTCGGGTTCATTCATGAAAAACGATTTGAACGAAGAATTGTTAGCGTTTTTTTTTTTTGTTGTTGGATGTTTTTGCAATGTAATCACAAAACGAGAATCTCGTTCACAACGATTCAATACCGCCACACCGCTCAAACACAGAAAGTCAAAAAAAAAAATTTTTTGAATAATAAAACTCGAAATAGAAGAGTTGAACGAGTGGAAAGAATAAAACCGAGAACAATGTTTGATTGCATGAGATTTCAAGATCTTCAAGAAAAACAGTCAACATACATTCAGTTTGAAATTCTTATGAACAGCAGGAATTCAATTTCATTGAGATGAGAAGGGAGAAAAAATATCTAGAGCCATGAAATTCATTGTCACCTTAATCTGGTTTCAAATTTCCTTTTCGAAAGTTTCTCGGTTTAGGATCAGATTTTTTTTGGAATCCAAAACAATAATAGAATTCGCGCGGGTCGCAAAAAACATGATGCTCAATGTAAACAAAGAACAATACAACGTGCATTAAACGAATGTTTACTTATCAATCGAAACTCATTTTGATCATTTTGCTTGCCAAATTTGTCTTGAACGGAAACAAATTAACAAAAATTGTTGTCTTACTGTGTGTGTGTGTGTGTGCGTTCTTCCAAAACTTTCGGACCGCTTTGTCTATTTCTTGATAAAACTTTTTTGGCGTGGACCTAGACTCTTGTGAACCTAGAAAATTTTTTGGTGGATTTCCAAAGCTCTACAGACCCGAAACGAGAAATCGAAACTGGTAGAGATTATTGGAAATCAACTCAAATCAAACAAATTGTGGAATGTTTTTGTTTGTTTTTCTATTTCGATGATCATTTGAAAGGTTTTATAAAATAAATAAATATCACAGAATGAAAATATCAAAGCATTTTTAGCGAAATTTTGTTGCCAAAAAAAAAAAAAACAACAAAATTAAGCTAAATCAACACCAAATTCGCTTTCATTTCTTTTTGATAAACTTTTTTGTTTGTTGAAGCGACAAATTATGGTGATGATGATAAACATTTGGAAAAATATCAACCCAAAAAAAAGAAAAAAAGAAAACATTCGGTAGCACTCGGAAAAAAACAAAAACAGAAATTTCAAACTTTTTTTAAGCAAATCAAGCACGCGCGCATTGTTTTTGAAGATCGATGAGCCAAGATCATAGATTCATGTTCATCGATCTTCGGTCCAATGATTTTGTAAAATCGATTCAAAAAAACAAAAGATTTCTTTACTTTTACAATTGAGAGTGGTGTTTGAAATTCTTTGCCACCTTGCAAGCGGAAACCCCATGGTGTTTGATTCCCGGATCGCATCAATTTTACGGTGATGAATTGTCCAGAGGCCATAACATTGGGATTTTTGTTTTCTACCAAGATGATCAAAAAAAAAAAATTTACGATTGATTGTTCCAGAAAAAAAAAACAGAAGAATTAAATAAATCAGAATGAAGACAGCAAGAGTTTTTGAAGAAGATGAAGAGAAATTTTTCTAACTGGACACCAGAAACACCCACACACAGAGCACACAATTCATTTGGGTTATTTTATTCTCCTTTTTGTTCTTCGATCTTCTCAGAAGAAAAACATTCAAACCAAACAGAATTTAAACAAAACAAATGCTTTGATTAATGTAATTGAGAGAAATTCGTGCCGAGGCGGTGGTGGCGGCGATGGTCTTGTCGCCAATATGATGACGATGATGGATTTAAGGTTTGACGCTCGACAAGATCGTATTGTTTTTTCCAAAGAAGAAGAAGAAAATACCGGCGAATAAAACCGTCATATTGGCACAACAACAACAACAACAAAAACTGAAATACGTTTGTTTTGAATAGAGACAAAACAAAATGAACCAGAATGAAGAGAAAGAATTTCTACCAGAGTATACCGATCTTTTTTTTCCTTCTGGATGTTCCTGTTCTAACAGCCAATGAAACAGGCAAAGATAGATGAACAAAAAAAAAGCGATTTGAAGAATGATACTACTAGGATGATGATGATAATGGCAATGATGGTAGTGGTGGTAATGGTAACGATGCCTATGGATAATGTCTCGCCATTTAAGAGATGATAGGATTGAGATGAAATCCTACTCTGTTCGAAATGAGTACATGAATTATATATTTTAACAGATCATACAGATACAAAATTAATACGTACCGAACACAATCCTATAAATTTTTTTTTTTTTTTGGTTGGTTTACATGCGCAAGAGAAAAAGTTTTCGTCGAAGAAGGAAGTGGCCATCACCTCGAATAAAACAGTTCGAATGCTAGAATTCTAAAGTCCCTGAAGAATTTTTCATGGTTTGTATGTGTGTGACATACATACATTCGAGACAACTATCTGTGTCTATAGTTTGGGCTGTCAATGAATGAATTTCACCCTTTTCTCTTGGTAGAAGTTTGTTTTGAGTCTATTTTTACTCAGCACAGAGAAATCACACATCCCGTACATCGAATGACAATTTCCAACTCTTTTTTTTGCCCAATTTAAAAAAAAAAAATCTAACGAAACACAAAGCATTTTAAGATTCGAAAAAAAAAACGAACTACGATTAACGAACGGAAAAATTCACCAAGAATTTGGCAAAATTAGTTGCACAACCAAGGCTATTAAGTTTTTCTGTCTAAAAACCGACTTTCGAAATGTTTTAGCTTGGAAATTTCTAAAAAAAAAAATTGAAACGAAAAAAAAAACGAGAAAAAGATGATTGAAAGATATGATTGGAAAATGGAATCTGATAAGGCCAGCGTCTGACTTGATGGAAGTAAAAGACACGAAAACTTACAATGAAACTTTGAACATTCAACACCCAGAATAATTATTTCGTTAAACATTTCATTCAAAAAAACAACAACATTCATCTATTTATTCTTCTTGATGTTCTTCGCAAAACTCCAATCTGAATGTTCAAGTTTCAACGATCCATACCAACCATTATTCAACAATCTAATCTTTCGGATAGAAAATATCTTATTCCATATTTTTCAGTTCACCGTTGAAAAAAAAAACTCGAACAAGGTTGAACATTGTTTAGAATAGAAAACTTGGATTATAATCGGTGGAAGAATCAATGCCATCAGTACATCTCTTTTAGATGATCAAGTTGATTGTAGTAATAGGATCAAGAACATCACGGTGTCAGTAACAAAAAACTATTCAGTGAATCAATGAACAAAAGAAATAATCAACGCAATGTAAAACTATGCTAACACATTGTAACAAATTGTAACCAGAAAACACCAACCGACCAAAAAAACAAACAACCAAATATCCCAGACATCGAGAATCAATGTTGTGTGCAATACAACATCGTGCAATAATTTTGGGTTGAAAGTGTTTAAGTAAACCAATTTCGATGTTTTTTTTTATCCAAGTTTACAATGTTTCTCCTTAATGTGTTCTTTTATGGCTCTTTTCTGTAAAAAGAGAGAGAAACAATAAAAAATTTTTGTTTGCTAAACTTGACTTATTTCACGTTTTAAATGATATTCTGATGATAGTTTTGATGGCCATAAATTGGGTCAAATTCTTACAGTGACAGCATTTGCTGATTCGCTTATTTTAAGAATCTGAATCAATTTATCATCAAATAACACGGCTCGCTTTCTCTCTCTCTCTCTCTCTCTCCTTGATCAACAGCTGAGAAACGAACATTCTTCCTCGTTTGGATTCTGCTGATTAACATTGTCAACCTTTTTCTTTTTTAAAGAAAACTGTTGACAAAGCGGAAAAAAATACAAACGATAAATTTCAAGGATATTTTGATTGACACCGTTTTTCCACCATTTCGGTCATAAGGAATTCGTTTTTTTTTCTTTCAAGAATCATTCGTGAGATTAATCATTTTATTGAATCATCTTTTTAATCGATCATTAATGAACCAAAAGAAAAAAAAATTATTTCAATGAGAGAAAAATAAATAATTTGAGTTGGAAATTTTATGAAATTTTTTTCTTTCTTAAAAATCTTGAATCATCTGGGCGTATTGAGTTTCTGGTGGTGCTCGGTAAGTGTTTGGCACATGTGCCTGTATCCATCCCGGCCCAGGGCTAGTCTCTCGACTTGAGATGTAGGCATAGTTTATTTCGTCATTTTCATCTGGTATGTAACCGGAACGGCCGGCTGGTGTGGCATTGCTTGGCGGAGGCCACAATCGGCAACTGCCTTGTACGGCACCACCTAATAACATTCGTGGGCGACTTCTTCCAACACCAGGAGTCGGCGGAGGTGAGCCAGATGGTCGATCACCATAGCCAAAATCTCGATCCACCGATTGAGCTCTACTGGGAGGCCAATTGAACATTTTAGTATTTGGCGAATCTGAAAAAAAAATGCAAAAAATTTCTCAAATCGAAACAGTTGTCGAGTTCAAAGTTTACCTCGGTCTTCGGCAAACAATCCTTTATTGACAGTACGGCCAGGATGTGGTGGAGGCCACACTGGTCGTATACGACGTCGTTGTAAGTTACTCAAAGATGGCCGAAGATTTCTTTCAGTTGGCGGGGCTTGATTGATGTAAGTTTGCATTTGCCTGGTTTGCGATGGCAATAGCTGATCAGTGTTTGGTATATTGACCAATGGTAATGGATCTTTCCAATCACGTTCCGATGAGATGCTAAAACGTTGTTGACGAGGGTTGACGCCAAAAAATTTACGATCATTAACAACCGGTTGAACTCCATGATTTCCCATCGGTTCAATCATTTTAGAAGCCCCACGGCTTGGTAATCCATAAATTTTTTTATCATCTCGACTTGGATTATTGTTAGAATCTCGTTGCTGTGGTTCAATAGGAAAACTTAAATCGTTTGCTAATCTGTTTTTCGTGTAAGTCGGTGTGTTTGGAATTGATTGATAAATCGGATTTACTGCCGGTAAAACCGGAGACGGACTTGATGGGATTTCATTTGGCGAAGTCGAATGATGGTTTTGATACTGATTCGGAGATTTTGATGGTGATCGAGAACTAGCACCAAAAACTCGTGGATCTAGTACACCCGGTTTTATAGTAATAAGACGAGGTTTTGGCTGCGGTTGGTGTTGCTGCTGAGGCAATCGTTGTTGTTGACCATAAACAGGTTTGAATTCTTGTGATTGAATTTGAGGCGATTGCGAATTGTCAAAAGGTCGTGCCGAGCGATTAAAATCTTCATTTTTTTTTTAAACAAAACAATAATTATTCAAAAATTATTATCAAATTTTGCCTTACCAGATTTAGAGCTTGATGATGGTGAGGTGGGTGAAATCCCTAACGGAGAATGTCCAGATTCAAAATGCGAGAATGGAGGTTCAATTTGATCATCATTGGGTAGATAAGTTTTGTTGGTAGTTTTTGTGGTAATAATTTCTTGATAGTTATCATTATGATTGATTAGTTTATGTTGTGTGGATTCAGTCATATGATGAGGCGGACGTTCCATATATTGAATCTCACTTCGTTCATTTATGATGCTTGGATCTCGTTCGATTCTGGGTTCAATTTCACGATCATTCTCACTTTGATAAGAAAAATAAAATTAAATGATTTTTTTTTTTTCAAATAAACATGATGACTGATTTAATTGATTGTTTAAAGTCTCCGGTTACTTACTTTACAATAAACAAATCGATACAATGAGTGCAACGCAGAATTATTTGTTGAACCTCATCGTGAGTCAATCCACGAAGCGAAACATTTCCAATCCGGACTAATTCATCGCCTTCCGACAAACCGCCAAGATAAGCCAAACTATTGGGAGTAACCTTAAAATAGAATTTTTTTTTTATTTGAAACAAACGATTCATTTGAAATTCGAACCTTTTGAATTTGAAAAGGCTGACCAATCTCGGCTCCACCACCAAGTCGGAATCCCCATGCCTGTGAGGGATTGGAACGACGAAGCGTTACCAAACTAGGCTTCCGAAACGGACGCATTTTTTTTCTTCGCTCAATAATAGTGTAAATCGATGATTTTTTTTTCTAATTGACGGAAGAAAAAGAGAAGAATAATCGAAGAATATCAAAGAATGTTTGGAATAAAAAAAAATTCAAAACATTTGATCAACTCTTTCACTTGAATGGAAACTATTTTTGCCAGTTTTAAATTTGTTTTTCGGAAAAAAAAACAAAGAAGAAGACACCATCCAAAAGAAAAAAATCCAAGGCAAATAAAGAGAAAAAGCTGGTTGCTGTATTTTTTTATATTTCCAGTGTTTTCGATTTAATTTTAGCCCTGAGTCCATTAACAAAAACTGAAGCCTCTTCTTGTTGTTGTTCTTTTCTGTTTTTTATTATTATCATTCACAAATTCGAAAGGCGTCTTTCCAACTATTTCCAACCATCATTCTGATTTCTTTCTCTCTTTTTTTTTCGAAAGCTTTGAACGAAACACATCATAGCATCCTAGTCATCCATGTTTTTTGGTTGCTCTTGCAATAATCATCACAGTCATCAAGTGCATCACGTCACAGATTCCAGTAATTTAAGATTCCAAAATAATAGGATTCTATTAAACTATATCACTTCTTCTTCTGATTGTTCTAATACAAATAGAGGAAAAAAAACATTCTTTCAACTCATGTTATTATCATAAAATATATATATAAAGGTCGTACAAGTGAAAAAAAAACACTTGTGAAGGAAGAATTAATTTCATCACAAGCTTGAATGAATGAAGAATTCTTCAAGTTGAACTTCTTCTGAACGCAGATTCTTTATTTCTTGATTCGTTTTGCGTTGGATGCGTCGGCGTCTACGTATGGGTGATTTCGTTTTTTTTTCTTACTGATCTGTTTGCCAACAAGTTAATAGATTTATTGAGAACGAAATGAAAAGCTACTTAAACAAAATAATAATAATAAAAATGACAAATCAAACCTGATTTTTTACTATGAATCAACAGTTCTGCTTTCGGGAATTGGTGGGAGAAAAACCAGGACATGAATTCGCACGATCGTTGTTTAGCTTTTGAACAACGATTTTTTTTGGTTTCCTGAAAATCATTCATTCTTAATCATTAATCATTTGAACACCGATTTTCTTTTTCGTCGTCCAATCTTTGTTCGAAAAATTTTTTCAATTTTTTTTTTTGTTCAATTTTCGTTGTGTCACACACACACACACATTGTTCGTATGTTTGTGTGTCACATTTTCTTGATTGCAACATTTTCTAAATTCAAAACCATCTACAAATTCTTCGGTGAAATTGTCATATTGATATTAATTTTAGCTAGAAAAACAAGTTTTCGCTGAAAGAATTTCATTGTTGTTGTGATTGAGAGAATAAAAAGATTGAATGGAAAGAGTTGAAACGCAAAGTTGTTACGCAATATGAAAGTTCTTTTTCAGTTGAATCACTTGGATGAAATATTTCTTGTTTTATCTATTTTTGGTTAAAAACAAATAGATTTCATTGTGATGTTTCAGAATAGCAAACAATTCTTTCACTGTCAACCAACCAAAAAATATGATGTAAACAAAAAAAACTGTTGCTCTTTGATTGCCTAGATCATGATTAAGACTTTATTCTTATAAATTCATTAAATACAAGATTTACCTATAGTTTATAATGTTTTCCCATTTTCTGAACAACCATGGATCAAATCTAAAGAAGAAAATTTAGATCAAAAATTATTCCATTTGCAAAACTTAAGATTTAAAGTGGTTAAAAGTTGATCAAGTTCACTAAATACAGGTAATTTTCCGCAAAAGTTTTCTTTAAAAAAAAAGTTGGCCGATAGACGGCAGCAATAGGCTTAATCAAGAATCTTACCATAGTCCTGAATCGGTTAAATTTTTCATCATTTTCTTCAGCTTACTTTGAATCTCAGGAAATTTCCAATGAAAAGTTAAAATCCCTAATCGCTAATTCGAATATCATCAAGCAAATTTAATCGCATTGAATTCATTAGCGGAAACAGTGTGTACATTGTTTATGTAAGTATCAGAAAGGAACTGTACCAGGAGAAAAAAAACTCGTAATCACAAAGTTTTTGGCTTGAAAGTTAATTTGAAACTCTTGATTTTTGTGATTCAATTCAAGTTGGTTGTCTAATAATAGTACAAATAGTTCAAGAATCAAGTTCTGAATGAAACGGTGTATCAATAACGACGACACAGCCAACAATCGTGTTTTCTATTTTCCAAGATCTTTACCTGTGTGCGTTCACCTTAAGTGAAGGCATAATATTAAATTTTTTTTCTCATCAGTCATAAATTTTGGTGAATGACCGATTTTGGATTTGATTTCTCAAATTTATGAAGAAACAGATCAAATCGAAATTTGAAATGGAACAAGCCCAACAGCAAACAGTTGTTGATGATATTGAGCGTAAAATCATTGCTCAAGTTGAGGTGAAAATCAAAACCAATGAATTACCTTTTCAAATTATTGATGTTGAATTTTTTGTTCAGTATTACTTTAGTGATGAAAATTTAAGGACCGATAAATTTATTCACAATGAAACCAAACAAAATAACGGATGTTAGCGATTTTTTTTCTAATTAATTTTTTATTCTAAATTTTTAAATAATTTTTTTCAGGGTTATCTATGAAAAAATTGATGACATTTAACAAATTGAAATCTATCACTATGGATCCTAAAATTGTCATTGGTGCATTGAAAAAATCTACAAGCGGATTGGTCGAAGTATGCGAATGTGAATCTAAAATTCGACGTCTCCAGCCAATGCCTGAATTATCAGAAAAATATTTCGAAGAATTGAATCTTCGAACTCTATTTTTGAAGGGGTTTCCCAGTAATCTTGGTCATGAAAAATTGCATAGTTTTTGTTCAAAATTTGGTGAAATAGAAAAAATTCAGATGCGAAACTTTTATGGTATATTCACTGGTTGCATTTTATTAGTTTTTAAAAATTTTGAAGATGCAAAAAAAGTTCTCTCTGGTCCCGATATCAAGTATAACGGTTTTAAGATAGAAAAAGAAAGCCAGTATAAAACAATTTTATATGACTTAAATGACTAAAAATTTGATTTTTCTTTTAATCTAGCCAAAAATATCTAGAAAAAATGAAATCTCGACCACATAAAAACGAGACGACAGTCTCAATTTCTCAAGACAACTGACGAAACCACTCCATGCTGTTGAAAATTATCAAAAAAAAAACAAACAAATTATAGACCAAAACAGTTTAACAAGTCTCTCAATATTCATAAAAAAAAGGTTTTCCATTTATCAATTAAAAAATGAGCTTGACTTTGAGATGACAAAATTTTGAAATTAAAAAATTATCAAATCAAGTCGATTGTTTTTCTGAAAAAAATCATTTCTTAAATACTTCTACTTTTAATTTTTTTTACACAGTTTTTTCTAATATAAAGAATAAATTTTTTATTTTTTTAGATTATCAAAGTTTTAAAAAGTTTCATTTTCTGGTGCTTTGGGTACTAAAATCTTGTTTCTAAAAAAAAAAAAAAAATGATAACGCTGTCTGTGAAGGGTGGACACGTGTTCTCAATAAACAGGCATTTTTTGAGCTGAAAAAAAAAACAATTCGTGTTCACTTCATTCTAGCTTGAATTCAAAGCAAAATAATATACTAAACATATTCTCTAGGAAGAAAAACAAGTCTATTTTTAAAATAAAATAATCGACAAAAAATGGTCATGGCAGAAAACCAGCAAGTTTTGTTGGATGATGTCGAACAAAAATTGTTAACCAAGTTGAGGTAATTCGAAAGAATTAGCGAGTTTAGCAATTGAATTATTTTTTTTTTATGTTTCTAGTATTATTTTGGCGATGTCAATTTGAGAAGTGATAAATTCATTCAAAGTCAAACCAAACAAAATGATGGATGTCAGTGATTTTTTTTTCTATTTAGTAATTTAACTAATTTTACTAATTTAACAGGGTTTCCAATGGAAAAGTTGATGACATTCAATAAATTGAAAGCTTTAACCACTGATTCCAACACTGTAATAAATGCTTTGAAAAAATCTACCAGTGGATTGATCGAAGTTGGTGAATGTGAAACCAAAATTCGTCGTTTGAAGCCAATGCCCGAACCATCGGATGAATATTTAAAAGAACTAAATCTTCGATCTTTACATTTAAAAGGATTTACCCAAGAAACCACTTTTGATGAATTGTTTGCTTTCTGTTCGAGTTTTGGTAAAGTTGAATCGATGGAAATGCGACGCAAAAATGGCACTTTCAAAGGATGTATTTTTGTTATTTTTAATAAATTGGAAGACGCTCAAAAAATTCTCGATTCGCCCGATATCAAATTCAATGATTTGGAACTTAAAAAAGAGAATAAGTAAATTTTACGCTTTTTTATTTTATATTCATATTTTTTCCAATTAATTTAGACAACAATATTTCGAACGGAAAAAGATTTTCTATGAATCGTTACGAAATAAAAAGAAAAATAGACAAGCCGAAGGGTTAATTAAAACTAAAAATGCAATTGCCAAAATTAGCAACTTATCTCCGGATACCAAATTTGGGGATGTCAAAGAAGAATTGTCTAAAATTTCTAAAGTTGCTTTCGTGTCGCATATCAACGATTCAGGAGAGTGTTTTGTGCGTTTTGCTGAAGAAGATGGTGCCAAAACAACCATAGAAAATATGAACAAAACTGATGAGACAACAGATAAAGAAGAACAAAACAACCAAAACGATAAAACAGACGAGAATGGAAATGAAAAAAATGAACAAGTTGTATTGAAGCTCGAAGATCAAATGGTTTGTGGTCAAAAGGTTTCGATCGAATTGGTGACCGGCGATGAAGAGAAGCAATATTGGTCAGAATTCAAAAGCAAACAATCACAGACACCTGGTCGCCGAAACAAATGGCAAAGTAAAAGAAATCTAAAATTTGAATATTAAAAAAAAACTTTCTTTTTTACTTAGGAGGCAAAAAACGCGAACTTGAAAATGAAAACAATGGTGGTAGAGCTGAAAAGTTGATCAAAACAGAATGATTTGATCAGAAAATGGCAATCAAGTTGAAATGATTAAAAGATGGATCGCTGATATTATTTTCAATAATTTTTTTATAATAATCACAAAATAATATAAAAAAAGAAAAAGAATTTCAATTAATTTAATAATAAAAACAGAATTGAATTGTGATCGAATTTTATTTCTTCAGATTTTGACTGTTCAATTTAGTCTAACCTTCACTTTGACATAGAATGAATTGAATTCCAAGCCTTCTCGAATGTAAGTTCTATTCAAAGAATTGAGACCATCGTATTGAAAACGATTTTGAGCTTCAATCAAAAGATCTTGTCGATCATTGTTAGCTGCAGCAGATTTATGTTTGATCATTCGACAACGTCCTACCCTTGAATCGTATCGTTCGATATAAGAGAATTTATTCTGAACTCTTCTATAAAAATCATCATCCTCGCCACCCCATCCGCTATAAAGATTTGAATAACCATTAACTGAAAAGAATTGTTGCTTGGAAATGGTAATCACTCCACCAAATAGATTCGGATAAATCAAAACAAAACGAAACTTATCTAAATATGAACAGATGTGCCGTGGAAGTTTTCCACAAGTATAAAATTGATTCAATTCAGTTGGTAAAATATCAACATCATGAAATATGAAACAATTCAAACCAGGATCAATAATCAATGATTCTCGGAAGCCAATGTTCAATAAATTTCCTCTATTGAATGGTTTTTGGTCCGTTTGTTCAATAACAAAAATTTGATAATTGATTTGATTCTGTTTGATTAGATAGGAGTGCAAATGACTAATCATAATGGCCAAATGCTGACTACGATTTCGGTAAGGCACAATAATCGCCACATGTTTCTGACTAGCCGCCTCACATCGTAAATTTCTATACCGACCACCTTGTTCTATTTCATTTGACAATGACATCAAATTGTCAAAGTATTCATCTTGAACTATTATTTCAGAGAAAAATGGTTTAATTTTATTATCAAACAAAAAGTAAAATCCTAACCAGACTTCAATTGAAAATCATCACGAATGGAGCATTGTCCGTTTGGTTCGTCGGTGGGTAGAATCTCAAAATAACCAAAACTATAACAATTGGGCAAAGTCAACGGGTAGATCAACATCAACAACAACATTAAAACCAAACATTTCTCCACCAAATTCAACTGATGGAACGATTGTTTACCATCCTCACCAATGTTGTGCGATATTTCACCAACTTTGTATTTAGACAACATTATTATTTTTGTTATAAAAGCTTTTGCTCAAAACATTTTTTCAACTTGATCTCAATAAAACGTTGGGAGATTAATTTTTTTGTTAATAAATAGTATTATTTTGTTGTTGTTGTTGTTGGTGATGACTCGAGTTGTATAAAACAATTAATGAAAATAATCAAAAAAAAAAAACGGCAAATTTTCTCAGCTCTGGTTCTGGTTAATTCCATGTAATTTGGTTTCGTTTTAGGCCATGTTTTTGCATTGTTATTATCATTATTATTATTTGATGTTTATTATTTTCTATTATTATATTACAATCTGTACAAAAAATAATAATCATTGAAACCCCATGTGGGCGCGTCTGGTTTCGTCAGCTGTTGTTGTTGTTGTCATTGTGGTTTAGGTGGTGGTGGTGCTCTACACCAACAACGTTATCGACGACTCTCGTTTTTTGACCAAAACTTCAAATTCATTCTGTTTTTTTGTTTGTTTGTTTGTTTCTTTGGAAAATCTTTTCGAAAAAAGAATTTTCAATTTTGAAGAAAAAAATGATTCGATTTGAAGAAGAAATTTACGGAGACAAGCTCAAAACAACCAAAATCAATAAAAAAAACGGTATTTTTTTTTGTTGTGATGTTAATGATGATGAATCCATTGAATGATTGAATACCATATGGATTCTGCATATTATTTTCTTGGGATGATGGGAGGGGGAAATCGTTTTATGTTGTCAATAAGCACCATGTCAATCAAAAAATTCCTTTTTTTTTGGCTAAAAAGCCTGAATAATTGATTAGTTTTTGATTATTCAATATTCTTGGTTATTGTTCCAATACACTCACTGAACTAGCTTTAAGTTCATCAAGTTTTAAAATGAATTTCTCGCTCGCTTTCTTCTGCCTTCCTTTCATATTGAATATATTTTGATTTTTTTGGAAATTAACCAAAATAAACTACCAAACAAAACAAAAAAAATTTCTGCTGTTGGAAAGTGAGAGAAATTTGATGGGCGCCATAGAACAACATGGATGATGTGGATGGGTGGGATTCCAAAAGCAAAAGTTTCTTAAAGCTGATAGTTTTCTCTCTCTTTCTCAGTTTCAGTGGATAACTGTTTTGGTTTTGTTGTTTTTGGTTTGGTTTGTTTGTTTCGGGTGGTATGGCGCCCGAAAAAAAGTTTTGTATCATACCCTTTTTAAATGGTATCGGAAGGCGAGAAATGAACAGACAGACTCAGAGAAAACCAAACAAAAACAAAACTGATTGTTCTTTCTGTTTGTAGTGTGTGTGTTTGGTTTAATATGATTCGTCACACAGCAAAACAACAATGATGATGATGATGGCGACTTTTAGAGTTCGAGACTAGGTTCGGGAAAAAGTGCTTGACGCCCGATTCTGTTTTTGTGTGTGTTGCTTGCACAACCAACCAAAAGAAAAAAAATTGGTTCTCAGTTTTCAATCATTGTCTTTTATATTTGTTTTGTTTCTCTCGTTTGGTGTTCCATAGGGTTCGAGTGGTTTGAGACTAACCAGGCGCCAAACCTTTTTCTTTGAAAAAGTAAAAGAAACTCACCTAGAGCAGGTTCTCTTTTGCTTGTTCCATGCTTTTCCATGTTCAACTCGGAGTGAAGAAGAAGAGCTCGGAAAATAAATTGAATAATTTTCACGATTCCAAAGCGCCTGGAATTTTTTTTTCTTGGTATTCTGGGCGCATATGTGTGTGTGTGTTTTTGTACCACATTATGCTGATAATAATAATGATTTCTGGTTGTAAGATACCTTCTGGTTCTTCTGATATAAATAATCTGGTTGTTTTCTGTTGAAAATTTTTTTTTCTGTTATTGTTTTTCACACTTGCTCCCTGTGTTCTATATGAAATTTCATTGATTTTCAGAGTTTAGTTTTCAAGATTTTTCTGTTAATTTCGGGCCAATTTTTCGTTTTTTTTTTGTTTCGAAAACTGTTCGGTCAAAATAGTTTGATTCAATAATTTTATGATCTAATTTTGGTGATAACTTTTATTCGGTCTGTTGAAAATCTTTGTTTTGGCTCAACACTTGCCAGGCAAAAAATACTAGAAGAAATCCAGGTGATCATCTTAAGATACCATACAATTGCAAACGAAAGAAATTGAGTGATGCCTCGATTGCCAAATGGACTGGGCCCGACCTGTAAGTATCTTTTCAATTTGATTCGTTTTTAATATTTTTCATCTTGGTTAAAGGATTGCAACGATTCTAATAACAGTTATAACAGCGAGCCCTTATCAGATAGTGATTACGTTGATGAGAAAGAAGCCGAAAGACGAGAACACGAACGACAAGCGTTGATTCAATTGGACAAAGCACAAGTACAAATTTTTTTTTCAAATCACTGTTTCTTAAACTGTCATTTCATTTTTTGAAAAGTCTAAACCGGTTGCTTTCTCCATACGCACCAATGTACCGTTTGAAGCCGGGCTCGATGATAATTGCCCGGTGCCGGGTTATGGCCTATCGTTCCAAATCAGAGAATTCATCCACATCAAAGAGGTTCCAACAATTGAATTCTATTTATTTAATCTTAAATTTATTTGTTGTAGAAATTCAACAATGATTGGTGGATCGGTAGGATCATCAAGGAGAGCAGTGAAATCGGTTTTATACCAAGCCCAGTCAAACTGGAACGTCTCCAAGCGGCACAACAATCGGCTCAGATGTCATCCAAATCGGGTAGATCACTGTTGCATCGGTTCAATTCGTCGTCAAGAATGGACGAGGGTCATTCACGATCGTCAGGTAATTCAAAAACAATAGATTCTATCATTTAACTCTATTTTGCAAAAAAAAAACTAGATGACGATTCACGTGGAAACAAATCCAACTCGATTCCTTCGAATAAAGACAAGAAATCAACCTTTTTCAAAAAGGTTTGTTTTGTTTTGCTATAAAATAGCCTCATTAAAATGTTCTTTTTAAAAGATCGAAACTATACTTCCATATGATGTTGTGCCTTCAATGAGACCGGTCGTTTTGATCGGTCCTTCGTTAAAAGGTTACGAGGTGACCGATATGATGCAGAAAGCATTGTTCGATTTTCTAAAACATCGTTTCGAATCTCGCATCATTATAACACGTGTCAGTGCCGATATTTCCATGGCCAAACGTTCCAACATTAATAATCCAAATAAGAAAACGTTGACTATTGAACATGGTCGCATTGGCACCAAGTCAACATCGATGAGTATGTCTTGATCGATTGAAATTTTGAATTTTATGCATTTTATTTTTTTACCAGCCGAAGTTCAAGCCGAAATCGAACGGATATTTGAATTGGCCAAAACTATGCAATTGGTCGTACTTGATTGTGATACGATAAACAATCCAACGCAATTAGCCAAAACTTCATTGGCTCCGATAAATGTTCATGTGAAAATTTCTTCGCCTAAAGTGGGAAATTGTTGAAAATACGTAAAATTCTTAATTTTTTTTTCAAATTTTAAGGTTTTACAGCGTCTTATAAAATCACGGGGAAAATCACAAACCCGTAGTCTCAATGTTCAGGTTGTGGCCGCTGATAAACTTTCTCAATGTCCAGAGGTAAAGATTCTGTTTGATTAATTTGTTTTATTAATTAATCATTTTCAATAAGGAAATGTGGGATATCATATTGGATGATAATCAATTAGAGGATGCTTGCGAGAGATTAGCCGAGTTCTTGGAATCTTATTGGCGTGCCACACATCCACCGATTGTGGCATCTTCCTTGGCCAAAAAACGTAGTGAACAACAAACCGGCAACAATCGTAAACCGCGTCCAATCAAAGCTGTCAGCACGGATGAAAATTCGAAAAACCAAATGAATCATTTTGATCAGCAACAGTCATCAATGTTTTTGGGCAATAACGATTCATCTTCAATGAATACAACAATGAATCGAAGGCCATCGCATCATCAGGGTCCGAATCCCAATTTTGAGATTAATCAAGGTCCGAATTCGATCAATAATTATCATCAACAACAACATCAGCAGCAGCAGCAGCAGCAATCACAGCAGATAGATCACCAACTACAGAATTCAAATTTACAGCAACAGCAACGATCGTATCCTCACGCACATCCTAATCATCAGTTCTATCCGAACAACAACACCAATCATCAAGCTTACCCGAATCAACATGGTTTATATAGTACGGGATATGATTCTGGTGATAGAACCTATCATCATCATGACCAACAGCAGCCGCAGCAACATCAACAACAGCAACAAAGAGAAGACTATTATTATAATGATAATAATAATGACGGATCACGCACAGCTGGCGGTGGAGAAGCATATGCCACTTATCCGCAAGGTCATCACCATCGATCATCGACTGCGGTGCCCACCAATGTTCCATACAACAACTATTATGGTAATTTACCGATAGATCATCATCAAAGTCATGGACGTTCGATGGATTTGTATAATAATGCTAATATGCTGTCATCATCGTATCCATCTTCCAGTCATCAACAGCAAAACAACCAGTTTTATTATCATCAACAAAGACAAAGGTTAAATCAGACTACCGGAGCCTACGGTGGTATGGATGGTTCTATGGACCGCGAGCTGGAGAAAGAATACCGCGAACGAAGTGAATGGTTAACGGCGACTAATCAACATCAAAATTCCCAGCAGCATAACCCTATCGCTGGATCATACTATGCCACTTCGGGAGATAATCATTATCGTGGAAATGTTCCAATACTACAAGAGCCTCAAATCTCTGATTCGGGACGTCAATTTTCGAATAATCATCGGCCCGCTTCATCCTATGCCAGACCTCATCTACAAACTCAACAAAACGTTTCGTATAGTTTTGATGAAGGAGAGTATGGTCTTGGCCGATCGCGAAACGATGTCTACCTGAAAAGTCAAATGGCAGACATCTATGCCGGAAACTATCGAGCCAACACCATCGAAACGATGCACTATCAACAACGAGCCGAGCATGGAAAACAACCCGGCCCTAGCCAACCACCGCAGCCACAACATTCCATAGCCTATGATGGTGGTTACAATTATTGAAGACTCCGCTGGAGCACTTCGGGTGTTTTTTTTTTTTTTTGTTTTTTTTGATTGAATTTTTTCTTGCACTTCAGTGCTGATGAAGTTGTTGTTGTTTTTGCTGTCGATGTTTTCTGGTCTAAAAACTCGAATGTTCCAGAAGCAACAAGAAAATGTTCTCTGTTTGTTTTTTTTTTTTTTTGCGAACAGACTTGATCTAGGATCTCAAATTTTTTCAACAGCAAAACTAAGCAATTTTGAAACAATTCTTTTCTTTTTTTTGGTCAATGTTTTCCGTTTGTCTTTCAAAAACATAATGATGATGATAACATGGATTTACATACATTGGATTTGGATGGATCATGAAAAGTGAAAATCATCCAATCTGCTCCTCGACTCCTCTGCTACTCCACCATCATTATCATTGTGTTTTGTTTTTTTTTTTTTTTTTTTAATAATGAAATTATTGATTTAATTAAATGATTAATCGATTTGTTGATAATTTAATTAATGTTTTTTTTTCTAATTTAATTTGATTAATTATTTTTGTTTTGTAATTTGTATTTGAAGGATGGTCTGTTTCTGTATTGTTGTTTTTTTTTCTGTCTCTGATTTGATTGAATCTCCTGATACACTCTTTGACCATCCGAAATGTTGGAAATGTTTTTGTTTTACCAAAAATCTTATTACAAGTTTTTTTTGTTGTTGCCTAAATTATATTGAGAAGTTTTTTAATTTTCAAAGATCATTTCTCAACATCCCTCATCATTGCTTTGATTCAATTAACCGGGTTTCAAGACTTATTGCAATTTTATTGAAATTATTGTTTTTGAATTTATAACAAGCTCACTATTGGCTTCGATGTCCCAGCGGTTCATTGAACGGAACAGTCTGGATTGGATTCGTCTTTAGATTTGCCAGTGGATTTAGTTTCAGAGCTAGTTGTTCTAGTATTTGTGGAATCTTGTGAAGCACTGGATTCGGTGGAACCGGAATCGGCGGAAGAAATAGTTTCACTTGAAACATTGGAATTAGAACTGGTGGTGACACTAGAGCTGGAACTGTCAACATTTGTATTGGAATTGTTTGGTAAATTACAATCCATCTCCTTATCTTGGAGTTTGGAAAAATCTGAAATTGAAAAACTTGAATAATAGGACCAGTGGTGGTTAATATGCAAAAAACAATTATCTTTCTCTCTCTCTACCGCGAAATTCGGCCTGCATTTGACAAATTTATAGCAAATTACAAATTTTTCGAATCTTTTAAATGTTCGAAAATAACGAACACGTAAAAACGTTCATTTTTCGTAAAAAAAAGCAGCTCGAGCGAAAAATAGTTTCGGTTTTCAATCCTTAAAACTGAATGGTTGTTTTTTGTGAAGTTTAAAGCTCGTTAATTTTTTTCTTCTACTCGAATTCAATTTCATTTCGAAGACAATGAAAAGGAAGAACAGTCTTTTTTATCTAAAAATTAAAATTTTTTCTTATTTAAAATGAAAGAAACGCCTAGAAGAAACGAACAATTACATTGAAAGACACAGAAAGACACCTCGAATATTTGGGTCAAATTCAAACTTGTGAAAACTTCGTTATAAAGATGTTTGTGGATATTTTTTGTTCGTTCGAGAACCGACAATTTTCGAAGTAATTTCGAATTCAAATATTTTGAATAGTTTTGTTTTTTTTTTTCGGGAGTGGTTTAATTGACCACCACCACCACCACCATCACCACCACCACCAAATCAACCAACCAACCAGCCAAACATTTATATTATCGATGAAGACGACAAGATGACGGACAAGCGGTTTTTTCGCTGTATTTGACAAATCGGTTTTTCGTTCTGCTTTTTAGGTTCGATGTGTGTCTGTGTGAGAGAGTTTTCAGTTCTTTTCTGACAATCTTTCCGAAGTTCTTTTGATTTTTTGAGAAAACTGCCAAGTTTTTTTAGCTTCGTTTAAGGATTATGAGAAGAAGACAAAACTTGAACGCAATCTTTGTTTTGATAATTGTAATGATAATGATGACGATTATTTATATCAATTATTCATCCAGATGAAAATTCGCTTCACCTGGGCTATTTTTGGCAACTCTGCCGATTCAACATCGAAAAAAAAAGATAATTACAAATGAACAAACAAACATGAAAGATTTTGAATTTTTTCCGAACATCGATGTTCGAACATGTTCGTCGCCCAAATAAAAATCTAAATCTAGATCGCTTGTTTGATTAACTTTTGTTTGTCTGTTGTTGCCTTTGTTTTCAATGTAGAAACAGCCAAAGATGACATTTTTTTGTTTCTTCGATATGTATCGTCGAAGAAAATTATTAAAAACAACAACGGAACAACAACAAAAGCTAGCTCGTTACGCTACCTTGGCTTGGCCGATCATTAATTTAAACCACCACTGGTTGGTTCGGCTGAACAACACACAAGTTCTGTTCACTCTATCAGCTAATGATCGGGCAAGTGAGGCGAGCGAGCTCAACTCTATTCAAATTCGAACAATTTCGAATATTTTTCCTCTTTTGAATTGAAAAAAAAAATGAATTGATATCTCGGCTTCAAGCAGAAGAAAGAGAGAAAGATTTCTATTGAAAGAAAGAGATAACGATAGATTGATAGCGAGGATAACAACACACAAGGCTTCAACAACCAAACAGTCGAACGACTGTTATCACTGATAATTGTTATCCTTTTTTTCACTTGCTTTATACAAAAAAAAAATATGAAAAATTTTTATTTCATTTTTTTGACACAAAAATCTCCCATTGTGACCTAATGTCACAGCAAGCAAGCAAGCAAACAAACAGAAGAAAAAAAAAAACGTTCTACGCCATAGTTTTAGTGTGGTACGGTGTTTTTTCTTATTCGGTTATTAGAGGCATCGTTCAACCGTTTCACACCACGACACCAAAAATCAACCCGACAAAAAAAAAACATTCAACACAGATCTTCCAGTTCTTGTTCTTCTTCATTCCAGTTTCGATTCAAGTTTGAATTTTTTTCAAAGAAAAAACCAAGAAATTATCATCTCGGGAAATCACCGAACTCGAATCTAGAATGGAAAGAAAAAAAACGTTGATTATGTAAAAATAGTGGTGGTGCACTCTTCTTGTGTCACTTATGTCACACCATGCTCTACCTGTAGGACAATTATTTTTTCCGTCAAGCGTTCAATTCCATTATCATTGAGATTGACATTCATACATTCATTTCGTTTCGAGTCGATTCAATGATCGTTTTTTTTTTTTTTTTTCGTCGGATTCAATTCAACAATTTTCGAAGATATTTTCTTTTAGACACAAACAAGTCTTTTCTCAGTTTTCAAATGACATCAAAAGAAAAAAAAAATGAAACAACTTATTGTGAATTTGTGCTTAAATTTGACAAATGAATTGACCATTTTTTTTTGTTCTGTTCTGTTTCCTCACCACACATTTTGGTTGTTCCACAACAATGATTTCGACCATATTGTTCCAACGAGGCAGAAATGAAAATATTTTCCTGTTCTGTGGTGGTTGTTGGAACAAGAAAATAACATTACTATTTTGATTACATTGAATAAAAGATTACTTATTTTGACCTCGAAACTTTTGTTCCATTGTTCCATTGATTGCGATTGTTGCTGTTCAATAGAACAACAACAACAGTAAACAAAAAAATGACTTCAAGGGAACGTCAAGAAGATTCACGTACGTATCAGAATCATTCTGGTACCTATGTTTCGGTGAGAAATGATGTTTCTGAACGGAGAAACTCTTCATTGGATATTTATCATCTTCATAACCAACACCATCATCTTCAAAATCATCCACATTTCCAGCAAAACAATCAACAAAACCATTTTCAGCCGATCAGTGTTCATATTCCACCACCTCACATGCATCAACAATATTATACGCCGTTTCAACAGCCACAACCACCCGGCGTATCATCATCATTATCGTTGATTTCCCAACAAACGGAAAACCCTCATCTACAGCTTCAATCGTTGCCCAGAAGAGAGGAGACACCACCATTCCAGGCCATACCATTTCAGGTACCAATCAATTCTGGTGAAGAAATGGCGACAGCAGAACAACAACTGCGACGTTTCGTATCGACCGAACAAAAAATCCATCATGGAATATATGGAAAGAGCTCCTGTACGACATGCAATTGCCTGTGTTTTGTTTTGGCATGTTTGGTTTTGATGATGATTCTCATGTCGGGAATCTATTACGGACGTGAGTTATCTTTAGAAATTAATCTTTGAATCATTGATACGGTTTTAATTTACGGGTTTAATTTTTTTTTTCTATTTTCTCGGATCTTAGTCAACTATTTTGATGGGAAAAATTTGAGAGGTAAGTCACTGTTTGTGTGTGAATCAGCAAATTGTCTGATTGTATCAATATTGATTAACAGAGCGTGTCTTCAAAGCCCAATTCATTGTACAAAATCAAGAATTTTTGAGCCATAAGCTCGAGAATTCTGAATCGAAAGAGTTCAAACAACTATCAGAAATGTTGAAAACCAAAATCGATCGACTGTTTTTGGAGAGTACGTTGAGACAGGCGTATGTCAAGAATGAGATAGTCGCTTTTGAGAAAAAACGTGATTCATCATCCGATGTTATCATCCATTTCAATTTGTACATATCCGCTACCAAACAGAGTCTCGAAACATCTGACATCTACATGGTTTTGGCTGAGGAGATTGCCAATAATAGATTGAAAATTTTCGATCATCTGATCATCGATCATCATTCGATTTTTGTTCAAGAACGTCGTTGGGTGATTCCAGTGGAAAAATCTTCGTTTCTATATGATCCCTGGACTCATCGATCAGTATTTCCTGGTATAATTGAAGGTTTATCTACTGAGCCCACTCCACCGCCACGAAAATGTCGTCAAATAGATTTATCATATTGCCGATTCGTGTCTTACAATCTAACATCGTACCCGAATTTTTTCAATCACTGGAACGTCAGTTCTGTTGAAGATGAATTCATTCTGTATAAGGAGCTTATCGATTCGGAATGTTATTCTTTGGCCAAAGAATTTTTGTGTAATCTACTGCAGCCAGAATGCAACGACGATGAGATGGTATTGCCTTGTCAAGAGTTTTGCCAAGAATTTGTTTCTGCCTGTAGCCGATGGATACCAGAACAATTGTCTAATAAAATTTCTTGTCAATCGTTGATCAGTTCGAAACAGCAACAACCGATCACTGGTCAAACATGTCGTAATAAGCCAAACTGTGCCACAACATTTCGATTGCAATCACAATTTCACAAGATTTGCGATGGTATTCGTGATTGTGGTCATGCCGACGATTCCGATGAATCTCAGTGTTCGTATTGTGAAAATTGGCCAAAACAATTTCATTGTGGCAACAAACAATGTGTAACATCGAACGCTATCTGTGATGGGATCAAAGATTGTCAAACCGGTGCCGATGAAGCTCAATGTTTATCATTCATCGACAAAATCAATGATGATGACCATGGTGGTACAAGTGGTGTGATGAAAATCGAAAAAATCATTCTATCAGAATGAATTGGAACATTTATAAAGGTTTTTTGAGGGCCAATTACAAAGGTCAAATGTCGTATGTTTGCAGCGATCAAACGACAATGTCGTTGAATAATGGTAGCAATCATCTTCAAAATCATCAACGAATCAATCAACAAGAACGAATCATGGGCATCAATGTTTGTAATGAGAATAATTTCCAGTAATTTTTTTGGAACTATTGCTTTCTGGTTTATTAATTCTGTTTTTTCCTTCTGACCAATCTAGAGAATTGATTCGAATCGAAAGTCGTCCGGCTTCGATCGATAACAATGGACCATTCACAAGATTCGTTCCAGGAACGTCGTTGATTTCTCCGTAAGTGAACGTGACGTTCTTTTTGAGTTTTTTTATTTTCAAGATTTTTTTTTTGTTTAAACTTCTTAGATATTTGATCCAATGTAAGAATCGAAATATTTATTATGTCGAATGTTCGGCACCAAAGTGTGGAATCAGTCAAATTCCCAATGACCAAGAAAGCTGGAATGATTTTTTTCAAACGAAAAAATCTTGGCCTGGTTATTGGCCGTGGTTTGTCAAAATAATGGCCAATGGTAATTATTTCTGTGATGGGACATTGGTTTCGGTGGATACCATTCTGACACAATCAACTTGTTTAGCCAGTTCACGATCTTTGCTTACATTTATCAAAAACAACCAAGACGGCGAAATCCGAAACATTTCCGTAGTTTTGGGCTCGGCTCGATTTTTGTCGGAAAATTATGAAACAGCCAAACATTCTGTTGATGTCACCCGAACTAAATTGATGAAGGCCTCTTTTACGCAAAACGAAAATGATGAACAACAAAACCTGGCTCTGTTGAAGCTGACTAATCCCGTTTCAGTGACTCGTTTCATCAGGCCGATTTGTTTTCATAACACCAAAGATAGTTTCCAACAACAAAACCAGAATAAGCTATTTGAGTCGTTCAAAGGTCAACGTTGTGCGGTGTTGAACTTGAACTACGAACTCGACGAACTTCAATATCAACAGGTTAAAGTGGTCGATTTAGAACAATGTAAACAACAGCTACAGAGAACAAAATACGAACCAAACACTAGCTCATCAAGCTTAAACTCAGATTCAGAGTTCCGTTTTGATGAAGCCTATTTCCGAGAGAAACTCTGCGTTCGAATCGATAAACAAGATGATTTCAACTACTACGGTGATTCGATTGTCATGGAAAATTTCCCAAATTCGAGTTTCAAAGTTTCGACAGCGTCGACAACATTGTCGACCATTTCCATGATCAATGTGACAACCACCACGACAACGGCCACAATACTGGGCCGACATCTTTATTGTTCAAACAAAAACATCGATTGGCATTTGATCGCCATCGAACATCGAATGATACAGACAACCACAACGATGACGACATCATCATCATCGAATCAATCATTATTTCAAGATCAACAACCGAACAAAAGTTTCATTCTGTTTCAGATGATTCAGAAGTTGGAGTTGTGAAAAAATTTTTAACACGGCTTGTAAATAAAGTTTTTTGTTTTCAAAAATCTCTGTTTTCTCTCCAACTTAACAGATGGCAGTGTCTTAAATGGCATCGTTTTAAGTAAATTTTTTTTTTTTTTTTGAAAACTATTTTTTTTTTTAGGCTATTTGGATCGATTGTATTAGATCCAAATGGTTGTTCTAATAGTGTAACGTTTTTTTCTAGTTTGAAATGTTTTTTGAATTATTTTTTTTATTCTGACAAGAACCTAACCTACCTGTCCATCATTAAGTTTGGATCAAACAAGCTAGTTAGATTCACTTTTGGATTGGAAATTTCAGTGAATAAATAAACAGACAGATCAAATAGGTAGGTTTCTAGAATGAATAATTTATTGTGAATTTTTTTTTTTCAGGAATCTCCCTTCTTCAATAAACAAATTAATTCTTTCTAGTTTATTGTGTTCAACCTGCTTTTATTTTGCTCCAAAAACCAAGAAAAATCCGAAAAGTTTAGTCCCAGCCAACTTTCAAAAAAAAAAATTTTTTTAATATTTGAAATTTTTCTTTTGGTTTTGGGAGACGGGTTGTTCCCGTCTAAAACAACCATCATGAATTTGATTTTAAATCCAACAACTTTAACGTTTAGGGATTTAATTGTTTTGATTGTCCACAATTCAATGCTCAGATTCATTTTGTTCTAACTTTCTCTTGGGGAGGGGCTAGGGTAGACCAACATAGGGGATCATCAACATCTAGTAATGATAACAAGTGCTTTTATTTATTTATTTTAGAAAAAAAAAGTTGTATTAATGCTCTGTTCCAGTGTTCAGTTCCAAAGCCATTGGATGGACCTAAACAATTGCAAAGAACAATATTTAGTAAACACGAGAATCACAATCTATATGTATGGTACACTATATAAGTTAGTATGCCTAAGAAAACATGCAAATGGATTTTGTTAGTGTTTTTGGAACGATTGATTGTTTAAGAAGAAAAAACAACAACAAAACATTCAAGAAACAGAATCCAAGATACTCTTTGGTATTATTGAATGGTATGTTTTACATTCTAAGTGATTCTCTTTTCACCAACGCCTGGATTCTGTTTTCAGATTTCAAACTTGCCTATTCGAATGGTTTTCAAATATTTTTTTTCTCGAAAATAGAAGAACATCTACATTATGCACAGATATCACACCACGAGTAGCGCGTGCCAACAACCAAACAGAATGTTCGGTGTTCCAGAAAAGAAGCACATTTTCACTTTTTTTGTTTGGCTTCGCGTATTTATTTATGTATTGATTCATTGAGTTTGGCATTTAGTTGGTTTTTGTTTATTTTGTTCATCTCTGCCATTATATATACCATCAAAATTGATGATGAGAAAAGGAATCTTTTTTTCCATGGGATGTTTTTTTTGTTTCTAAAATGTCAAAGTTCTTCGTGTCTGAAAAAAAAACAACAACACTACACCTGACTTCCACAATCAATTAAGGCTCAGACTCTGGTTCTTTTGTTCGGTTTTTTTCCTCTTTTCCCGATTCTCAGCCAATCAATTTCGATTCTCTAGATTATTCTGTTTGTTTTTTTTTGTTCTCCGGTTTCTACTTTGGTATTGAAGACTTGATGAGGAAATGGGGAAGCGATTCAAGATTTGCTTCAAGCAATTTTAAATCATTCTCTTATTTGCAAGATTGTTAAAGAAAACAAAAACTTTTTTTTCCTAGGAAAAAAGTTTTTCCGAGTTTTGAAGAACCCAAAAATCGAATCTCAGAATTACCAGATTTATTTGGTGGAAATATTTTATCTAGAATATTCGGAAAGATAATATAATTCTATAATATTAATAGATTAGGCAGTAGAAAAAAAAATTGCAGAATAAATAGATTCGTTTGGTTCGTTTTTTTTTGGGCTCTTTTCTTCGGATTCGTTCTTTCGGCTCGTCCCTCTGGTTCGTTTATAAATTTGATGAGAATTAACAATAATCAGATTTTCGCAGCTTGATTGTCAAGTTTTTCTCACTCACTCACTCGTTCTCTCTCTCTCTCTCTTTTTCTTGATCATTATATTGACCTTGTTGGTTGAATGGAATGAGTCTCAACGACGTCATTGGCCCCTAATGATAGTTTCCCAAGAAAACTGGGAAATAATTTCGATCGAAAGCGATTAAAGAAAAGAACATCTCAACTAAGACTTCAACGAAAAGTTGTTGGGAAAAGTTTTTCAATTAAAAAACGGTTTCTAAAAGTTTGGGTTAGCATCTATAGTTTCAATCTGATTCAATTATTCGACGCCCGGTTTATTTTAACTGGTAACCAACAAAAAAAAACCGGTTATTTTAAGAAGAAAAAAAATTAATTTACTTTTTATTTTTGAAAAAAAAATCAAACGGGTATCAGAAGGGTTTTTTGTCTCTTTTTTTGTGGCGCCCAAGTGAGAAGAAATTCCGTCCATTTAGGTTTTCTTTCATCCTGGTTTGTCATCATCATCATCATAATAATTTTGTGTTCATTTCAGTTCATTCGAAATTTGTTGGCAACGTTTAGTTTAGTTTAGGTTGGCTCGTCGTTTATACGTCGTCATTGTTGTTGTTGCAATAACGGTAAGGCGTCAATTTTCTCCTCTTTGTGCTGGTGTGCTCGAGCGCTACGTAATTTTTTTTTTTTTTTCCGTTTTGTCGGCGGTGGTGTCGACGCCAGAGAATATTCTCTCATTGGTGCAACCAGAAAGCGAGAAATCAGCCAGCCAAACAGAATTCTTCAAAGAAACAAAAATTTTTCTTCTAAATTGAGAAGAAAAAAAATCTTTAAAAAGATTTTACAGTCTATTGACGAGATATTCATGGTTTCATTCGGATTCTACGTTTGCTACAACAACAACAACAAGAAGAATCAACTAAATAAACGATAACTAAGAGTTTTATTTTTTGAAGATCTTCTTGATGATCTATTCATATAATGCATTACACTTTTTTTGCAATCAACAACCAAGTTTTGTTGGCGTCTATGAGTTTTTTTCTTTCAGAGGCGAGTAAATTAATAGCTTCTATCCTAATTTCAAGAACAATCAGATAGAAAGAGAGAGAGAGAGAGAAGCCAATGAAATCTAGAAGAAACTGGTAAAACACTGGTGGTGGAGAGGGAAGGAAAGGAAGAAGATTCTCGTTTGGTGCCGATTTAGACGATTTTTTTGTTGTTGTTGTTTGAGGGCATCGAACATGCGCCTCTACATTCCTTTTGGATCTTCTAAATATATAAACAGCACCACCACCATCATCAAGATAGCCGAAGATTCATCCGATTCTTGTGTGATATATTTTTTCAAACCTAGTTCTAGTTTTAGTTTTGTTTTTTTTTTGGGTTGTCTGTTGTTGGATTGCCCATGACAAACAAATTGGAACCAGAAAAAAAAGAAAGATTCTTGACGTTTTGGCGTCTGTCTTCTTTAAAATGGACCTTCTCTCTTCAATACCACCACTCTACCGAAACGTTTTCGATCTTTTTTTTATTTTGTATGTTCTAGTAGAAGAAGATCCTACGACGGCCTTAAAAAAGAATATTCTGGGTTAAAAGAATGTTGGTTGACTGGGCGCACTCCCACAACCATTCAACCCATCAGCCTACCACTTCCAATAATTATCAATTTTTTCTGGTTGTTGTTGTTGTTGTTCTTCGTTGGTTCGAATAATTTTCGGGTTCGCTCGTTTTTTTTTTCCCGTTTGATGTAATTCGCTTGTAGAAGAAGTCGGCACGGGATACAACACAACATTCACATTTTAATCGGTCTGTTGGTGCGTGCATGTTTTCTATAGTTGTTATTGCTGGTTGATTGTTCGTTTTTTTTTTTTTTCTTGGTGTTGCTTTTTTTTTGCTGAAGAATCAACCAGAAGAGAGGGAAAAAACCCACCACCTAAACCAAAAAAAAAAAACATTCAACACACACGCCGTAAACAACAAGACTACTGAATAATTTGAATACCTCCACACACAGGCACCACGGCACAATCACACCAAGCCAAAACCTCAACCAGTTCTAAATCAAACCTATCCAGAAACCACCGTTGATGATTTGATGATCTCATCGTCCAAAAAAAAAAAAAAAATGTTAAATCTATCTATGTGAGTGGGTGTGTGAGTGTGTGTGCGTGCTGTTGTTGTTGTTGTGACCATCATCCATCCATTCATTAAGTGATTGTAAGAAATGATTGATTGTAACATGAATGATGTGAACACACAGTGACATTTAATTTCAAGAAAAACCAACACACAGAATGGACCACGGCCTTCAATCAACAACAACCACCAGCCTCAACGACAACAACAACAATCATCATCCATTTAAATCTGAGTGACTGATTGTTCCCGTCTCGATGGCCAATCATCTTGATAAATTGTTTTGTTTGAATTGTGTGAATTCAGTGTCTGTCAACCATTATCTGGTGAAATCATCTAGCAAAACGTCATCTACATCATCTGGCTTTTGACATTTTACTGATGATTGAAATCCAATAATAAACCGTTATGTGATTTTTTAAACAAATATTTTAAATTGTTTGCTTGAAACGGAAAATATTCCAAGAATTTTTATTAGTTGTTTTCATTCTATTTCGACCTTATCACTGGATCAACATTGATTCGAATTTCGGTTCGAACAGAAAAAGTTCACCAGGTTTCACTTGGAAATCACCGATTTACTGGCAAGTAAATTTTTTGCTTTCAAATTTTAAATCGAAAGTTTTCCCGATTCGGAATGAAAAACAAAAATTATCATCTGCTTCAATATTTTTTGGGTTGTCGAAGTTAGATCTCGTTATCAAATCAACCAGCCAGCCAACAGCACACAGATCTAGGATATTATTTCTCCGCTGGTTGTTTGGATTGAGAGTGAGAGAGAAGGGAGAGAGCAAGTAAATAAATATCTGATAGAATGTCAGCCAAGAAAACCTTTTCAAGAGAATTTTTCATTTAGGAATCCTCTCACTTAGCTCATCATACTGCATTATGCTTTTAGAAAAAGAATTTCCACAGATTCTTCAAAGTTTTAACATCATCAAAAACAATGAGCAATGTATCAATGTGTAAAAAATTGTATCATCTTGGCTCACTCACTCTAATTTAACCCGTAACATGCACCAACACTAGTAAAAAATCTCTGTATTAGAATGTCAATAAAAAGAAAAAAACATTTAATTTATTAAACAATCGAAAATAAAACAAACCTTGATTGATGGCAAAGCCATCATTTTGATTCGAGGTAAAACAATGGAGAACAGGAAAAAGAAGAAGAAGCCAGCCGAATGACAAAAATCTTCAAATCTCATTGTGTTTCGCGAGAAGAAATTAATTTATTTTTTCGTTTCAAATAGCCCATTCGGGTTTCATTTTTTTATTCCAAAGTGAGAATGCCATAAATTCTCTGAGCAAAAGGAGAAAAAAAACTGAAATTGGCTTCTTTGTTTTGTTTGTTTGTTTGTTCGGGTGTCGATCGCCATCAAAAAAAAAAAAACAAAATGAAAGCAGATGTCTTTTAGGCGAGTTTTTATTAGATTGGCTCAGTTTCGAGTCGATTGTTTGTATCATTGTTTCAAGTTAGCAAAGTCGTTTGAAAGTATCAGCTTAACATTATTAACAAAAAAAAAATTCAGATGAATAAATAAATGGATTCTTCTTCTCTGTGTGTCTAGGGACGGTTGGTAGAAGTTTGTCAAGAATCTTCCCAAACAGAAAACAGTTGACATGCTGTTCATGAACAGCACAAACTTTTCTATAAAAAAAATTCTTTCGATTCGTTGTTTGGACAGCATGTTATGTTTCGGACAGTTATGGGTTTTGAATTTGTGATTTTATTGTTATCTGATTTTGGATCATATCTCGCTAGTTCGGCTGTTTTAGAAGTTTAACAAGAAAAAGAATAAATAAATAATTTTATTTTTGAGAAGGAGTGTATCGTTTTTTGTTTTATATTTTTCTTGTAATTCTGGTTGTTTTTGTTGTTGTGGTTGTCCATGTTGACACAATTGTTGAGTTTCCCATTTCTTTCGGAAAGAGGATGTATCCGAAACAAACAAACAAACAATCCGATTTTTTTCATCAATGAAGAACTCATGTGAACTCATTTCCCACAGAAATGTATGCATTCGATTGTTTTTTTTTTTGAGTAATGCATTTTTCTTTTGACCAATTCTAGGGTTCATTTTATTCGAATGAAATTGAAAAAAAAAATTTGAGAAGTTTCGAGAAACCGGTTTCGATTGTTTTGTTTATTTTCCAAAACCAAACCTTAAGGCTATTTACTGGGCATCATCATTCATAGCTATCCAAAACAAACGGGCTAGACATTTTGGAAGCTCTTCTTTGTGCAAAAGAAATATCAAATTTTCTCATTCTCTGTGTTTGGAACAACCATGCCGATTGATTTCAAGATGGTTGTTCAACAGAGATCAAATAGTTTCAACTTGAAAATAATAATCAACCAGCAACAACAAAAAAATATGAAGCCTCAGAACAAATAGACCAAATTAATTGATTGATTCAAGGGAAAAAAAGTTGATCAAAAAAAAAAAGCTTTGGGCTTGTTTTCCATTCTCTTTCCAACTTTGAAGTGTAAATCCCAAAACAAACATACATTTGCAATTCCATCATTTTTGTTTGTAATCGGTCTCCATTTGGCTCTTTTGAACTAGAAATATAAAAAAGAAAACAAAACTAAACATTTTCCAATGAAAATTGCCGGGTTTTTTTCTCTTCGACACAAAGCAAAGCTAAACAAAAAAAACTTGATCAATAGAAACCAATTTCAAATTCAAACAGGCCCAGTGCTCTCTCTCTCTCTCTCTTGTCAATTATGGGACAGAATTTATGATCATTTTTTTTCCTTGTAACTCTGTGGTAATGGCTCCTAGTCGGATCTGGTGTTTTTTTTTTGTATTTTCTTCCCATCACTTCTTTGGTTGTTGGGAAATGAAATTCAATTGGCGTTTTCTGGCCTGTCATCATCATCATGTTGTTTTCTGGGTTTTGTCCAGCCAAATAGATTCAAAAACAAAACAAAAAACCAGTTTTGGTATTCTGGCACTCTGATTTTGAATCCGAGTTTTTTTTTTTTCGTAACAAAATCTATGCTAACCAGAAAACTGTTTAGACTTGTTTTTGACTATAGGAATGGGAAAGAATGGCTCAAAGGTTTGGAGACTAGCTTTCCACAGTTGGCTCAGTTTCTTGACATTAGGAGTTCCAATTTGGAGCAACCCGTTTTTCTACATCTATTATTAATTAAAGTAATTACACGACATTACTGGATTTCAATTGTCCCAGAGTGTCCAAGTGTGTGTGTGTGAGTGTCGAGTTCATTATTGTTTTGAATAATCATTACTATAGTTACCGAAGTGAAAAAACGAACCAAACTGAGACTAGGTACAACCGACTAGAACCAAAAAAACAGGGCCACACTTTTAACTAATAGATTCCGGAGTCGTTTTTGTTGCTGCTGTTGCCATATTAACATATTAATACCGAGGAGATCCAATATATTGTTTATTTGATCGATAAATCCACTTATTGATTATGAAGTAACGTAATAAAATCATCATCATTATTATTTTATTATGATCAGTAAACAGAGAAAAAAAAATGGCTTCTACTGTTGACTCGGTGACCGATGGCCACTATCCACAAACCAAACTTTTGGCTTGAAAAAAAAAAAACGTTCTTTCAAAACAATCAATCTTCTTGATTCAATAACCACCAGAATGATAACAAGCAAGTTAAACGAGCGTTTTTAAACTTTTCAAAAAAAAAAAATTTGAAAACTTTTTCCTTTTGCAATGAATTAGACCGGTTACGGGTTGAAAACTTGTTAAAAAAAAATTTTCATTTTCACAAGCAAGACAAATCGCTTTATTCCGTGATGTTTTAACCGAATAATGAATAAATATCGTTTCAAAAATTTGCTTAAATTCTTTATTGATTTTAACGGTGTTTACGGTTTTTCAACAAGCTAGACCTAGACTATGTGTTGAAGCAATTTTCTGGTTTCAAAATGATACCAATTTAACCAGAAAAACGTGGTTGTTTCTTGTGTGTTGTTGTTTCTCGGGTTTTCTTAACAAGATAAAAAAAAACGATATTCGATTGATAATTGTTTTATTATTCTTTCTCTCTTTCTGGTTTTACTTTTAAAAAAACACTCACCAACCAGATTCTTTCCAAAGGATTTGGGCCCTAGAAAAACGAATAACTTGGTTTTTCTATTTTTATTTTTTTTTTTTACAACATTTTTTTATGGATCAAACGTGACATTTAAATAATCACTTTATTGGTTTGAAGAAACTGAAACAAATTTTCTAGATGAAATTTTTTCTGGATCACTGGACCTGTTGTTGGTTGTTTGAAAATTATTATTTTTAATAAATTAGTTGATACAGGGGGAAGAGAAAGAAAAAAATTAATTTAATTTTATAAAAATAATGATTTTTTTCAAGTTTTTTTTTCTTTCAAGTGAAATTCTATTTTATTCCATTAGTAATTGTGATTAGTAATTTTCTCTCAATCCAATTAAATAAATTATATTTTGAACAAACCAGGAACAAACAGTGGGAAAGAGCTAGCGAAAACGTTTGTTTAAATGACAACATTTGGGAATGTGGTGTGTGCCGCTTTGCGTACAAACAGCTAACACAATTTCCATCGACACTCGACACACACACACACACAGACACGATTATTGTCCACTCTGGTCTCCAAAAAAAATATATATAGTTTGCTTGGTTGGTTATACGACCATAGAATACAGGTCGTTTCTCGTCAACGACAACAACAAAATCTCACGGGATTTGCTTCGAAAACGAAAAATGGTCCATAGGAGACTGAAACCAGGGGAAAAAAAAACAAGATTATCAGTTTTTTTTTTTTTTGGGTTGTTGTTCTCGAACCTGGCCATTGGACCTATCCTGAGAATGATAATTTTTCTAAAAAAAAGTAAATTTTTGGGTTTCATTCTCTGTTTGGTTTGTCATCAACCAGAAAAAAACCGGGATTCGTGATGAAAATCGATTAAACGAGAAGAAATTAAGTTTTTTTTTTTTCTTGGTGGTTCAAAGTGAGAATCATTCGGAGTGGAACAAGGCACGATAACTTTAAAACGATCAATGTGTAAGAAAGAATGAGAACCTGATACATTACCAGAAAAAACAAACATGACAAGTTAGAACAATTATTTAAAAAAAAAAATTCGAATCACAAAAGAACAGAAAAATTTTGTTGAAACCTAATTTCTGGCATTTGGAGAAACCGCCCGAACTTTATCTAGACACACACACACACACACCGTAAACATTCACCAAACCAAATTTTTTTTCTAATCTTCTCTGGTTTTCTGGTTTCTTTAGTAAAAAAACAAAATAAGAATCCTAGTTCTATCAGTTTGAAAGCATATGATGTTTTTGAAAAATGAATTTGAAACATCGATTTTTTTTTTCTTTGGTTCGTCATCGTTTTCTTTCCAAATAAATCGACTTTCCTTCTCATTCAAAACGATTAATCGATTGTTTAATTTAATTGAAAAAAGGCAAGAATATGAAAAAAAGGAATCAAAAAATAATAAGACTAATGGAAGTTGGTGTCAAAAAATCCAGGCCCCAGGGTCTATTTCTCTTTTTGTCAGAAAGAACCCGGTTCTATTTTTTTTTCTGAAAAATTGAAGAAATCTGTTTGTTTTTGCATCGGAAGAAAACAAAAAAAAAAAACATCAAAAATCGAACACACAAAGGAATTAATTTTTGTTGAAATTAATAAATTTTTTTGCTTGAAAGATGACCATTTGAAGACAATTCTTTTGGCCATCATTTGATCCAATACAAATTGACCGACGATGAATGATGTGGATGTTTGCGTATTTGATTTATTCAATCAACCGAACCAAAATTTATCTCAAGCTGAAACCAGTTTTGGGAGACAAGTGTTCAGCCCACCCATCAAAATTTGATTGAAATGAAACTCTTTCTTGGTTGAGTTTTGCTGTAATTCATTTTACTGGCTACATTTGGACTCATTTTGTGATGAATCCCAATCGAATTAGTTGTTTCCGTTAAAAGTTCTGCTTCGTTCTTGTTTTTAAACCAAAAAACAAATAGAAATTGATAATTGGATTAATTTTTGTGCTAAGAAATTTCCCATTTTGTTAATTTCTTTTTCAAAAAAAAAAAACTGAGACTGAAGTTTAAAGTTCTTTGTAAAAAAAAGAAGTTTTTTGTGAAAAAAGTGTGAGTGTGGAATGGATGGAAAAACACTTGACAACCATTCGATAAACAAAACCAGTCCATTCATAAACAACGATCGATTAAATATTCTAAGAAGAATTATTCAGCAAACAGAAAACAATCAAAAATCTGCCCATAAAATCAATTGAATTGGTAGATTTATTTGAATAATCTATTTGATTTAATATTTGGGTTCGATCCAAACTGCTGGAACAGTGAAAACGGAAAACTTTTCTCTTCTAAAATTATAAAATTTTCTTCTAATCTCTTTGAGTTTTTTTTTCTGCTGTGCTGTTGTTGAAATAATTCTCAAGTTTTTTTTTCTCTCAAAATCCTCTCTAGAATCTAGAGCCCTAGACAAAGACCTAGTTAGCTAAAAGCAATAACAGGAATTTTGACGAAGAATTTATCATCTAAACAACAGAATTGCAAAAAATTCATTGAGAAAATGTTTGAAAGTTGTCCCAATGTGTTTCCAAAAGTTTCTTTTTTCCTCCTTCAACTAAATTTGGGCCTTAAATTGAGGCCTAACAAAACCAAAAAAAAAAACTGATTTTGTTTAAAAACTTCATTTTTGGTGTTTTTCTGTTGAAGGAATCGTTTTGTCGTTTGTTCGAAAGAAAAAATAAAATTAATCAGTCGATACAATTCAGGAATACAGGGAAAAACCAACAAACTCTTTCGTTTTCGTTGGCTGGCTGGCTTGTTTTCTTTCATTTTCTCTCTCTCTCTCTCTCTCTCTCTCTCTTGGGAAACCTTCCTAGCATACTCTTGAAAAACTTGAATTTTCTTATTATTTTCTTTCCAAAAACCCAACAAAACACAAAGACTGAATACAGACGAGAAATCTAAATTTATCATTCAACCCAAAAAAAAAAAAATAAGAAAACATGTAGAAATACAATAAAATATTACTATCGGAGCTACCCATAGGGCCCTATTTATTTTTCTCATATTACAGCTATTAGTTTTTTTTTTTCTTCCAAAACAATGAAAGTTTCTTTTCAAACAACTCCAATCTCATTTGCAGAGATTTAAGATTTTTCTCTAATCTTCATAGACTGACATGATAATAATAAAAAAAAAAAGTTCAAAAGTTTTTTCAAAATTAATTTTTTTTATAGTAAATAATCTTACCTGTAAGATGTTTTTCTCATGCCTAAAAAGCTTGAAATATTTAAGTATTTAACCACTTCACCCATTTGCCCGAACTCAGTTCGGGCATGCATAGCGTGCAAATTTGCGATTGCCCGAACCCAGTTCGGGCATGAATAGGTACTTAATAATAAAAAGTAATTTTTAAAATAATTTTAAAATAAAATAATAGGTGCTTTAAGTGGTTAAGAAATTTCAATTAATTTTTTTTCTGTTTTTTTTTCAACAAAAAACCAGGTAATTTATCAATTGAAATTATGGAGAAGAATCCTGATTTTGAAGAACATATTCAACCGATAAAACAATCCAAACAAACAAGAAGCTTTAAAATCAAAAAAATTTGTTTTTTTTCCTGAACAGTTGGCTTCACTGCAATAATTTATTAATTTTTTTGGTTGTACACTGTGTCGTATGGAATTCACAATTCTTGAACAATAACCTGAACCTGAATTGGCAAGAAGAAATTTTTTTTTTTTTTGGATCAAACAGAATTGAATTATTATTTTATTTCGATATCAAATCAGAACCAGAAGGACAAGAAGAATCGATATCGTAAAATTTTTAAAACGATTTTTTCTTCAAAAAACCGTTTCGTTTCATATTGAATTATTCTAGCTTTTTATGTTGTGTTCCTTGATGTTGTGCTCTAATCGTTTGGTTGTGAAAATGATGATAATTTTTCCCGTTATTCTACCACTCATACACTAATAAATCCGTTGCTACCCGATCCTTCATCTAGAAAAAAAAAAATATCTAAAATAGAAATGAGATTCTTCTTGTTTCGATCTAAAAGATTCCCAAAACAATAGATAATTTTATTTTTTTTTTTTTTTTTGAGAAATTATCTCGAATGAGAGCAGAAAATGAAAATGAAAGGAAGTTAATTTTGGAAAGATTTGGGAATCATGAATCATCAATTCACAGGATCCACTACCATCGCATACCAATAGCTTAAATTTTTCTTTCAATTCTGTCACAGTATTGATAAAAAAAAAAACGATTTAAAAGTTTTGTGTTGTTTCGAAAAAATTTCATCGATCTAGAAGACTAAAATTTTTTTTGGACTTTCGAACCCTCATCGAACATCGTTTAAAAAAAAAAAAAAAAAAAAACAATCATCTTAAAACAAAACAATCCCGAAAATGATTATGCTGGCCTATGGAGAATATGATCTGTATCGTGATGGTGGTCTTACGGGTCGAGTCGGTCCCATGCCGACTCACTCACCAGAGGAAGCGGCCTGTCTCAAAGATCGTAAATGGTGGGCTTTCCTTTTGTCCAGTATATTCACTTTTCTAGCTGGTATGATGATTTAACATTGAAACAAAAGATTCTGATGGATAAAATTTAATTCTCTGTTCTATTTTGGAAGGAATTTTTGTCGTTCTCATCTATCGTTTATTTGAATTTCTTTTCTCGGCTGTTTTTTCGGGATCATCAGGTCTTGATCAATCGTCAGGTCCAACTTCCAAACAACAACAACAACAACATCAACAACAACAACAATTGAATAAACAAACCGATTTTTTGCAATGTGATTTCAAAAATTTAAAATCACATAGCCTCACCGATCCACAACAACCGATGGTCAGCCAAGACCTGGGATGGATGAACGAAGCCAAAGATTGGGCTGGTGAATTGATTTCTGGCCAAAGCACCACCGGTAGAATATTGGTAAGTGATTAAAGAACTTCTCCAGAGTTTTCTGCTCAATATTTGATTGTTTTGATGATCCAGATCTATTCATGAGATCTAAGAATAAATAATTTTAATGGAACGTTTTATTTGTTTGTTTGTTTTTTTCGTTCCAGGTCGTTTTGGTGTTTCTACTGTCGATCGCATCATTGGTCATCTACTTTTTGGACGCTTCCAAGTAAATCACTACATTCATCATTTTTCATAGATTGTTTTAGTGATATTTTCTTTTTTTTTTTCTCTTTCTTTCTCTCTCTCTCTTTTCTGCCTATTTCAATCTACCTATCTCAATTTCCTGTGCCATAAAATCACTCATTACAAACACGACTAACAACAACAACCATAATTTGCTTAACTGTGACACAAACTTTGACCTCACTGTGCCTGGTGTATGTCTGTTTGTCTGGGTGTGTTCGGATGTATGTCTGGTGGGTGTGTGCGTGTGGATGTTTGATAACTTAAAAAAAATAAAAATATTCGTAGAACTGGTCCTCCAGGCGTTGGGTAATTTAATCTTTTTGCTTTTAGTTTTTTATTTATTAAAAAAGTTTTATTTAAGTTTTATATCTTTATTTCCATTTTATTATTAATATTTTCGTTTTACTTTTAATTTTAATTAAATTAGTTTTAAATTTAATTTCTTTAAAAAAAAAAGTTTTTTAAATTTTTTTGTTTTTTCCCACCCATTTTCAAACCAAAACAAACAGAGACAGCGTCGAGAAATGCCAGAAATGGAACGAAAACACCACCCAACAAGTGGATCTGGCTTTAAACATTTTCTTCATGGTCTATTTTTTTATCAGGGTAAGTTGGTGTGTTAAAACTTAATTAAATTAATTTTTAATTATTGAAATTAATTTAATTTCATTAAATCATTAAAATTTGATTAAATTAATTTCAATTATTTTTTCTAGTTTATTGCCGCATCCGATAAACTTTGGTTCATGCTAGAGCTTTATTCATTTGTCGATTATTTCACCATACCGCCATCGTTTGTCTCCATCTACGTCGATCGAACGTGGATCGGTAAGTGGAAAAAAAACTGTTCCAAATAGTTTTCCCAAAACTAGAGAATTACGGTGGGAGAGGGGGGGAAGAGATTGTCAAGTTTTCAACCAGTTTTTTTTTTTTTTGGTTTGAGTGAAATGAGCTTTTAAAAGTTTGTGAGACATTTGTGAAAAGCATATTCTCTCTGTCACATGGTGAGATGATTGGCATCATCAATGCCATGCCATGGAATGAACAAACAAATAACCAAAAATCGTATCAATCATTTTTTTTTTCGTTTCATTCCCGATTCGGGTTGATATTGAAAATGACATTTTCATTTGTTCTCGTTTGGTTTGTTCATTCTATGAATATTCCAATACCAGTTTCACTGTTTTCTGTTTCGTCGTGATAGATATTGGGTTTTATCGTTATCGATGCAATTTTTTTCGTATGATGACAAAACCAAACAGAATCCAATCAGAACAAAACAAAAGATCGATCCAGAAAATTTTTTTTATTTTGAAAACATGCTCTCTAACTTTATGGTGGATCGATCGATCGATTCGAATGTTTTGCGAATGATTTTCGATTCTCAAATGATGTTTGGAGATTCTATCGATCAGATTATTGATTATATTTGTTTTTAACTCAACCAATGTAGTAATAATAATAAATATTGAATATTATTATTATTAGTGTTTTTTTTTTTGGTTTGAGAAACAAAAAAAAAATGAATGTTTTCATTGCATATTCAAAAAAAAAATCGAGAAAATCATTCCCGGTATTTCAAAGAATATGCTCGTTGAGTTGTTGTTCCAATCAACCAAAACCAAAGAAAGAAGTTTTTTAGCCGAGAGAGAACCAATTGTTTGAGTTGACCCGAAAAAAAATTGAAACCAAAGCCAAACAACCCAAAACACTGGATAGCTCAAATAAACTTTCACACTATAAAAACAGTTTTTTTTAAAAAGATACACAACCTATTTCTATTTGAAATCTCATCCAAGAGTTTCAAGCTAATTCCCAAAGATTCACCAAGCTTTTAAATTCGGTTTTCCTTTTTTCACTTGGTTGAGTTTTAAATTAAATTTTTAGAAAATAAAAATTCAAAATTCTCGGGAAACCTCGAGACGGTTTATTTTTTTAAAATTTATTTCACACACCAAAACAGAATAAACAAATCGATCAAATGACACTTGAACATCAAGGAGGAACACCAAGACATTTCAATGGAAATGGATCAACTTTCAACAACACAACAATCACACTTGACAAGTCTAGGGCGCCATTGAAATTTCTGAAACACTCTCCGATATATTCTAAAACATTCTTTTTTTTTTAATCATTTTTAAGCAACAACAAAATATTCAAAAAAAAAAAAAAATGAAAGATGAAATTTCATTTTATTTGTTGGCTTGTTCCATTGGGCCCCGGGTTTCGGGATGAACACAACAACCTTCACTCAGAATCTCATTACCAAACTGAGTGTTAAAAATAATTCAAAAAAATCTGAATAAATAATGTTCCAATCTTTTTGAGAACGACTCAACGGAATCCGCACGACGGCAGAATTACGACGGAACGGACTGTCGAATGTCGCAGATTCGAATGTATTGAAAAAAATTCTTCTTAAAAAAATGTATCATTATCTGTGTTTGATTGGTGTGAATAATAATGATGATAAATTTTAAAATTGAGTCTAGCTTAGCTTTAAACTTCGCATCATTTGATTCATTTGAAGTGATTTCATTTGGAATTTCCAATTTTTTACGGAAAAAGAATAGCAAAAATTCCTAGCAGATGAATGAGCGGCTTCATTCATTGACGGGAGAAAATTTGATTTTTTTTGCATTTTTTTTTTTCGGGTACGGTATCGTAGTATTCGGGTATAGTAGTTTTTCAAACGGGTAAATTAAAAAAAAAAAAAAGAAGAAATTTTTGTTCTAAAGAATCCACCAAGGAACCAGAAAGGAAACGTGTCAAATGTTTTTTCTGTAAATTTATTCTACTCCATTTTGGTAGCATCAAAAACGAAATTTACATTTGAATGCAAATCATTTTATTCTATTTGATGATTCAATTTCTTTTGTGTTTCAATGCTGTTTCAATTGATTTTTTTCTTTTTGATCTGGCTTTTTAGGTCTTCGTTTTTTGCGCGCTCTTCGTTTGATGTCGTTCCCGGATATTTTACAGTATCTGAATGTTTTGAAAACCTCATCATCGATACGTCTCGCTCAATTAGTATCGATAGTGGTGTCGGTTTGGTTGACCGCTGCCGGTCTCATCCATTTGGTAAAATTGATTTTTGTTTTGATGTTTTTTTTTCTGAAAAATTTTGTTTTTTTTTTTTTCAAACAAACTTAGCTCGAAAACTCTGGTGATCCATTGGATTTTGAGAATGAACATTACATCTCATATTGGGAATGTGTCTACTTTCTCATCGTCACAATGTCGACGGTAAAATGATGTTTCTGTTTTGGCCATTATTAAATTTTATTCAATTTTGGATTTCAGGTGGGATATGGTGATATTCATTGTACTACCACATTGGGCCGCACATTCATCGTCGTATTCATTCTGGTTGGTTTGGTAAGTTTCTGATATCTCTGACATGACACCAAAGATCACTAAAATTTTCTATTTAAAATAATAGGCGGTATTCGCATCTTTAGTTCCGGAGATAACCGAATTGGTGGGACATCCCTCCAAGTATGCCGGGAACTATCAAAAAAATCCGGCCAAAAAGCATATCGTTGTCTGTGGTCATATCACATATGAAAGTGTCAGCCATTTTCTAAAAGATTTCCTACACGAAGATCGTGAAGATGTCGATGTTGCGGTGGTTTTTCTGCATCGAAAACCTCCCGATCTCGAGCTTGAAGGTTTGGAAAAAAAATCTTTACTTTATAAAATTCAGAAAAAAAACTGATTTTAAATTTTTTTTTTTTTTAGGCCTTATAAAACGTCATTTTACGACGGTAGAGTTTTTTCAAGGTTCAGTGATGAATCCGATCGATTTGAATCGTGTCAAGGTAACATAAAACTCATGACTCTTGATTTACTTTTTTTTTTAAAAAACAAGGTACATGATGCCGATGCTTGTTTGGTGTTATCGAACAAATACTGCCAAGATCCCGATGCCGAAGATGCGGCCAACATAATGCGAGTGATTTCAATAAAAAACTATAGCGACGATATTCGTGTCATCATTCAATTGATGCAATACCATAATAAAGCATATTTGTTAAACATTCCATCGTGGAATTGGAAACGTGGAGACGATGTCATCTGTGTTAGTGAGCTTAAGCTCGGTTTCATCGCTCAATCGTGTTTGGCTCCCGGTTTCAGTACCATGATGGCCAATCTGTTTGCTATGCGCTCATTCAAAACGGTTCGAATCATGATTTTTATTTATTTAATTTTTTTAAAATTTTGTTTTCAACAGTCTCCAGACACACCGCAATGGCAAAACGATTATCTATGCGGTACTGGAATGGAAATGTACACCGAAAATTTAAGTTCTGCTTTCGTGTCGATGACATTTGCACAGGCCAGCGAATTGTGTTTTGTTAAACTTAAATTATTGTTGTTGGCCATCGAAGTCAATCACGAGGATGGTAACACACAAATTGTGATCAATCCCAAAGGTGTCATTCGAATTCAACACAACACTCAAGGATTCTTCATAGCTCAAAGTGCCGATGAAGTCAAAAGGTTTTTTTTTCTCTCTTTCAAAAGATTTGAGGTTTTTTATAAAACAAATTTTCTTTCACAAAAAAAAAGGGCATTGTGGTTTTGTAAAAACTGTCACGACGATGTCAAAGACGAGAAATTGATTCGAAAATGCAAATGCAAAAACCGTAAGTTTAGCTTTTTTTCTCTTTCTCTCTGATTGATTGATCAATTGGTTCCAATTGGATCGAATTCAATTTCAATATTATCAATCATGATAAAATCCATTTTATCACCTCCATTCAACTTGTTTCTATGTTTCATCAGTTTATTGATATTTTTTTTTTTTTAAAACAAAATAGAATCTAGGTTTGAAGGGAGAAAAATAGAAATTAAGATTTCGAACCGAATTAGTCGATAGTGAAAGAATTTTTGGAGAAAAAAAAAACAAAGCTTTTGAGTTTTTTGAATTAAACTTTTTCCTTATCTCCTTTTAAGAAGCTTAACTTGAATTTCTAAAATTTCTTTTTTATCTCTTTCTCTCGATCTTTCTATCTATCGGTTTGATCGTCATCATCTTCTTGCACCAAAATTAATGTTTTTTTTTCCTCATAAATTTCTTATTATTATCATTTGAACTAACTCATTCGACCTGTATATATTTTCAAAAAAAAAAAATCTTATTCTCATCGTCATTCATCATCATTCTCATATATCATCATCACCAAATTGAATCATCCGTTTTGTTTTTTTTAATTTAAATTTTTTTTAATCAAATGAATGAATCAATCAATTCGAATGCGCTTAATAATCTAATATTTAAACTATGGAAAAAAAAAATTCAATTTTTTTTCAATAATAATAACGTGAACACCACACACTCATGATATATGGTGCACCACTATCATCACAATCATTACAAAAATAATAACCCATTGATCACACACACACACACACCACCATCACTATGCAATATTTAACACTTTCACGTCATTGGTCATCATCATCTGGCTAAAAATCGAATTTTTTTTTTTTGGTGGTGGTTGTTTCAAAAAATTTCCATAAAATATGGCCAGTGAATGCCATTTTTAAGAAAGGTGTCCGTGTCGTACAGGCAGTCAATAGCAGCACCATTAATCGGCAAGCTAACATCATCTCTCGTCTCGATGATTTACGCCGTTCGTATTGCGAATTTTTTTTTTCGATTTATTTTTTGTTTGTTTTGGTCCATTTTCTGGTTTTTGGTCTTTTGTTTTTTTTTCAATGTTTAGTTTGTAGCTAGTTGGTTTGTTAGTTTGAATGTTGCTCTCCGCTTCTCCGTGATTCCTTCATTTTGAACCAGAATTTATTTTGTTTCCGATTTCTTTCTTTTCTACCTGAATTCTAGCATGAGGGTAGGCAGTCTTGGTTTTTTTCTGTCGGTACGTTTTTTTTGGAGGGATTCGGGTTCCAAAATTTCATGTTTTTGTTTGTTTCTTTTCATCGTTCTTTAATTTTTTTTTCTCTATCTTATTCTTTATTCATTGTTTTTCCCTTGGAAAAATTCCACCAACAACTTGATCCATTAATAATAAACAAACAAATACAAAACCAAAAAAAAAAAAAAAAACAACAACAACCCAGATGATCCAAGTTTGTATGAACTGAAATCATCATCGGTTAACGCCAACAAATCCCAACAAGTTTCAATCAAGATGAAACCACCATCATCGGACAACACCGACAAGAATAATAAAGATCATAATGTCGATACAATTCCATTCATTCAAACACCGCCAGAGATTCCCAAATCAATTTCACGTAAATATGATCGAGGTAAAAAAAGATTTCTTCTAGAACTGTTGATGTTCCAAAAAAAAAAGAAACTAAAAATCTATTAAAATGGCACCAATGATTTGACAGCAATACACACTCGCAAACTCTTCGACACAATCTGTTGTTGGGCACAAGTTCATCTTTAAATCACGTTTTTTTGACGTTCGATCACCCAAAAAAATCACCGAAAAAAAAATAAAATTTATTTAAATGTTTCACCTGAACTTTATCTGTTTGACCTGTTTAGTTCTTGGTTTTTTGCTTAGTTTTGTCTTGATATCTTTTGTTTTATTAGAGATCATTAGGCTTTGCATTTGCATGATGTTAGTGTGTGTGTGTGTAGAAAATGAAAGTAGAAAACGTTCGTTTTGAATGTTTTTTTATTGTTGTTGTTGGCATGAAACGATTCAATATCAGATCAATCAAATTGATTGATTGTGATGAATCGGGCTTTTCAAGTTTTTCAATTTGAATTCTAATTTTTCTTCTTCATTTCTCATGAATTGAAATTCTGTAACTGTGTTCCAAAATGATCAGGAGATAATTTGGATCAAAGTGAAAGTCGTAAGTTTTGACGTATTTTTGTTGCAAGTTTTTTTTTTGTAACATTGTTGTCTGATAGTTCACCTCATTCCATCGTTGTCTACTTCGATTGGAGGCAGACGTGGTGCCAGGAATGGGAAACCATTGCCTGGCAATCAAATGGGTCAAATGCATCATTCTCAAAACACGGGCAGTGGCGTGAATGGTGGTGGTGGAGGTGGTGTCGGCGCTAATCAAAACTCTCGATCAAGTTCATTGTCCAAGACTAATGCTCATTCCACGCAGGCCTACGCTCCTCAAATGCATCTCGCATACGAAGTTAAAAAGTTGATGTAAATTCGGTTCATTATGATTTGATTACTGAAACTTGAAGTTTTTTTTTCTCTTTCTCTCTAAAATATAGGCCCGCAGCAGCTCGCTCACAAAATGATAATAGTTCTTCGGCTCCTGTGGCTCCTTCTGCCGGTTTCATTGATTCAAAAGATTTTGATTTTGAGAAGACCGAAATGAAATACGATTCCACTGGGATGTTTCATTGGTGTCCGGCGAGACCAATCGAAGATTGCATTCTAGACCGTAATCAAGCAGCCATGACAGTGTTGAATGGTCATGTAGTTGTTTGTTTGTTTGCTGATCCGGATTCACCATTGAACGGGCTTCGTAATCTCGTCATGCCTTTGAGGTTTTTTTTTTAAACAGCGGTTTCAGTTTAAAACTGAATATTTTTTTTCTATTGCCATGCAGAGCTTCAAACTTTCATTATCATGAATTGAAACATGTCGTTATTGTTGGTAATGCCGAGTATTTGAGGCGTGAATGGAAAATGCTACAAAACTTGCCAAAAATTAGCGTTCTCAATGGATCGCCATTGTCACGAGCCGACCTACGAGCAGTGAATATTAATCTCTGTGACATGTGTGTTATTCTATCAGCCAAGATACCATCATCTGATGATCCAACATTGGCCGATAAAGAAGCCATCTTGGCTAGCCTAAATATCAAAGCCATGACATTTGATGATACTATTGGGGTCATAACGAGTAATGCCGCTTGTCTTGTTCCTGGATCAGGTGTTCCGGGATCTTCTCCGCCTCCATTAGTTGTCCAAAGGAGAGGGTAAATTCAAATCTTTTGGCTTTTTTCAACTTTTATTGATCATAATTTTGGTTTTAGATCTGTTTACGGATCGAATGTGCCATTGATAACAGAATTAGTCAACGATACTAACGTACAATTTCTCGATCAAGACGATGATGATGATCCTGATACGGAATTGTATTTAACACAACCATTCGCTTGTGGTACAGCGTTTGCAGTCTCAGTTTTAGATTCGCTAATGTCGACCACTTATTTCAATGCCAACGCTTTAACATTGATTCGATCGTTGATCACGGGTGGTGCCACGCCTGAACTCGAACTGATTTTGGCTGAAGGTGCCGGTTTACGGGGTGGCTATTCAACAATCGAAACATTGAAAAATCGAGACAGATGTCGAGTGGGACAAATCTCTTTATATGATGGTCCTTTATCGAAACACGGAGAAGGAGGAAAATATGGTGAATTGTTTGTTGGCGCTCTCCGCCAATACGGGATGCTATGCATCGGTATTTACAGGTTTAAAGATACTTCAACTGTATCGGAAGCTTCCTCAAAACGCTTCGTCATAACGAATCCTCCCAACGACCTTATTCTGATTCCTAGTGATATGGTAATCATTTGTTTTTTTGGCAAAAATAATTTTCTTAAAACAAAAACTTTTTTCATAGATATTTGTCTTACTTCAATTCGATCCTGGTCTTGAATACTACAAAGATCGGAATCAATCAAATAGAAGTGGTGCCAGATTGGCGCACGTTGTGACCTCGTCTTCAGGACCGACCGGCCCAACAGGAGTTTCTGTTGGAAATCAAGGAGTTGTTGCCGGTGGAGCTCTACCGGGCGTTAATCAAATGAATAACCAAATGCCAACTGGTCCACATCCACCACCCGGTCAACCGCCCAGTTGACAAATACTCTGTAGCGCCTTGACCGATGGACCTTATTCATTTATTTGAAGCACATTCTTTTTTTTTTAGTTTTTTTTCTCTTTTTGTTTTGTTCGTTATGTCCTCAAAGTTTTGTTTTTCTTCGTTTTGTTCTTTCTAGGATTTTTATTTTAAGTTTTCATTTTTTTTTTTACAATTTGAATTTGATTTGCTTTAAAAGTTTTTTTTTTATTGTAATTTTTCGTTTTGTTTTTTTTCGGTCCATCAAACGTTTGTCGAAGCGCTACAGAAGAACATTGTTCATCCAAATCTCATTCATTCATCAAATCATTTCGAGCGAATCATACAATTCATTCGAACAACCATCCGCCATTCTTTGGTTTTTCTTCTCCACTGATTCTCCTGAAGACAAACTCAAACACTTTAGATGATAAAAGGGTTTTCCCTTGTTGTTAAAAACAAAAAGTTTAGTTCTGAGAAGAAATTTCAAAAAAAAAAAAAAATTTTTTAAAAACTACTCCACCAATGATTGCCAGATGATTTTGATACCGAAACAGAACACAATTTTTCGTTGTTTTAATCGATAGTGATTGAAATGAATCTTCTTCGTATTCAAATCATTTTTTTTCTGAAACACATAAAGACATTAGTTTATACCAATCCCCTGAAAAACAAAAATTACCCAAACTGTGTGTGATTGTTGATAATGATGATGCTACTATAATAAGATTGAATTTTATTTTCTGTTGTTTTGTCGTTGTTTTCTTTCGTTGTTTCTTTCTTTCATTTTTTTTTTTCGAATAGTGTTTGCAATTCGAAAAATCGGAAACAAACGAAAGTCTAGTTTTTCCGTTTTTTTTGTTCTCGATGATTTCATGATGAAAACATGATGTGTTTATCATGTGTTCCAAAAAATAATTTTTATTTGCTATTGAAAAAAAAATTGAGATAATAATAATGTTAATTTTTTTTTATTTTCAAGTTTAATATTTTTTAATTATTTATTATGTTTTTTTTCCTTGTTACCGATTTGATGAAATTAATTTATTAAAATAATTAAAAAGAATTATTAAACCAACAAAAGTTTTCAATTTTTTTTCAATTTGAAAAAATACGTTCTTTATGAACGTGCTCTCACGTGATTAAATCAATGTTCATCGCATGGTATTTGTTTTACTTTCTGGTTGTTTGTGTTCTAACCTGATTTTATTTTATTTGAAAAGATTTGGAACCTTACCAGTTTACATTGCTCTAGTTTGAGAGTTTATCAGATCAGAGTTTTAGTTTTTTTGTCATCTTGGCTCTTTGTTCCAAGAAGAAAAAAAATTTGCCAAGTTGACATTGGACATTGGGTCAAATGGTAAGCTGTTAGTTGTTTAATGATGTATTCACCTTTCTCTTTTGTTTGATGATAAAGGCTAAGTATTTGGCTCAAATAATTTTGATTGGTGTTCAGGCCGTGGGAAGGGCCTTCACCAAAGCCTTGCGGCAAGAAATTCAAGGTAAAAAATCCAGAAATTCTGTTTCTAGTTTCATTTTAATTTTTTTTTTCAATTTGTTTCGTAAAGCTAGTCAACAAGCGGCGAAACAAAGATCGGAGCAAGGTGATTCTTCTAATGCTGCCGCTACCAATGCCAAACTCGGAATGACCTTACAGGTTTGACATTTTAAAAAATTTAATTTATATTTTAATAGAATAATTAATCTTATCAGGAAGCCAGTCAAATATTAAATATTGAATTGAAACAATTATCGGATAAAGAGTTGATCGAAAATCATTATAAGCATTTGTTCGAAATAAACGACAAAGCCAAAGGTGGCTCATTCTACTTACAATCTAAAGTGAGTACATCAAGTACTTTAGTTTCTTTAAAACTTGATTTGTTTATGTTTGTTTGATTATGTGTGTTTGGTATGATTTGGTTTTGTTCACATTGTTTTACTTGAAACAAAAAAAAATCAGTCTACTTTTCTCGTGAATGAAAAATTGCCAGTCTTTGAATATTCGATGATGCCAAGGAATTTCCGGTCATTGAGCACATTAACCGGGGCATTCAATTTATTGAATGTAAACCCGTCCTGTAGTTCCATCCAGAAAAAATTTTTATCTTCCTCTTCTCTGATCGATGAGGATGAGCTTAAACAGATCATTTCTGAAGAGAACATCCAGAAATGTATCACTCGAATGAAGCGTATTCCGTTGAGCAAAAGACCTAGTGCAGTATCCAGCTTTCCTTCTTCGAAAAAAAACAGAATAGCATCAGTTTTTATTCCATTCTGCTTCGATTTTGATGGTAAACCAGCAGTACTATTCACGATGCGTTCTTTTAAATTAAAAGAACACAAAGGACAGATGTGTTTTCCCGGTGGATTTGAAGAACAAAGCGACAAAAGTGTTATCGATTCGGCTGTACGAGAATTGATTGAGGAAACCGGTCTTCGCCAAGAGCAAATCAAAGTTTACGGGCAACTTAATCCAATATTCTTTCGTGAAATTTTCCTTCATCCAGTGATCGGACATTTATCATTGAATTCAATGTCGGAGTTTGTTCTTGATCCCAACGAGGTGGAATCAGTTCACATTGTCAATCTTCAAGATTTGCTTGATTCAAAAAATTGGCATCGTACAATATTTGTTAATAATTGGACCATACCGGTTTTTCATGATCATCAACGGAAGCACCCAAGAATTTGGGGAATGACGGCAACATTGTTGTATCTGTTGTTGACAAATCTAACACCCAAACACTTTCATTATGATTCAAACTATTTGAGTGCCAAAAATTAATGTTCTTCCCTGTTTTTTTTTTTTTATTCAGGTTTTTAGAGCCAAAGAAAGAATCGATGAAGAATTGTTGGAACTAGCGAAAAAACCGAAAAAAAATTCGTAAATTTATTTTGTTTTTTTTTTCGTCATTCAATGATTGAGAAATTGCTCATCGATTGTTTGAAACATCGAACACCTTCCATCAGAAGTCCACTCTTTTATTTTTTATTTTTTTTTTTTTTGAATTTTCACCATCACCAAGAAGAATCGTGTTATCAGAACTAAATTAATCTGATTTATTGGTGCCTGATAATCATTTTTTTTGTACTATAGAATCTTAGTTTTATTATTTCAAATTGATTGATTCGTTGTGATGATATTGTTGATTTTTTGTTGAAATCATAAAAAAATACATTATTTATATTTATAAATCTTCACGCGGTCCATTACCAATTACTTAAATCAAAAATTTCCATGATGACACCGCCGATTCGATTTTTGGCCACATCATTAGCGCTGATATCGAAATAGGCTTTCATATGATATTCGCTGATGGTTTCAGTCAACGACAATTGATTCATCAGCTTCTTGTACATCTCCTCGATCACCGATGTCTCGTACATGGTCGACAAGTATTGTCTCAATATTTGACAATAGGCATGACGTTCATTCCTATCAAAAGGGAAAAAGACATTCAACCAAAGAATTTTTCCAAGTTTGTTACCTGATCGTTTTGATATTGGTCAAATGTGGCCGATCAGGATTGAACAGGGCAAAGGCGATCAACAATGACATCACATTGTCATCGTACCGCCATTCGGGTTCGAACGACATTGCATATGATCGATGTTTTTCGTAAAGTTTTGGATTGGCTTCTTTCAAGAGTTCCATTTTCAGTGAAAACTTGAAATTACGTTCCAGATCGAGTGCTTCCCAGCATTCTTTTTCTAAATTTATGGTCATCATCGACCAAATCATTAATGTATCCATGACGCCGCCTTTCACTAAAGCGACCTGATCTTCTTGGCTCAACGCTTGGAATACGTAAAGTTTCTTGCACATTTTAATGAAATTGAACGTAACTATTTCGGCAATCCGAATGAGATCAATGAACTTTTGATCAACAGGCAGATCGTGTACAGTCTCGGCCGATAGTATTTGAACGATCGAAGTCAAATATTTCAATTTACATTGGCCGTGTTCAGTCAATTGTTGACTCATCATGTCTTTGGTTCGCAACAATAAATGAAATTTATTGATACTGTAGCTGCTTTCACGAATGATTTTAACTTTTTTCAACAATTTTCGAACTGTCTCTTCAGTTTCGCCAAAGTTTCCAAATCTGTTTCGACTGTTTGGATCTATTTCATGAATGTTTTGATTGTTTGATTGATCATTGATGTGATGCGAAAATATTGTTTTTTCATCCGTTTCTTCATCAATCAATTCTGGCTTTATTTGAACATTTTGAGTGTGATGGATCTTTGAACAAAAATAACCATCTTCGTTCAATGTCATCGAATTTTGAAACTCACTACGGAATAAATCAGAATCGTTGATCTGGTTATTGAACAACAATGATGAAATTTTATTCTGAGTTTGACCAATCTGGTGATCTAGATTTAGATATGTCTGCCGAAATTCAATACCATTCTCCAAACCTGTTGAATCGTTTTCAAAAGTTGAATCTGGCATCGATGTCAACGTTGATTCGTTGTTTAACTGATTAGGAACATTTAAAATTTGATCAAGAGAATGGCTAAACGATGAATGTTTTGGATGATGAAGAAGGTGGTGACCTTTGAAATTTAATTTTCTTTCGAAAATTTTCATGTTTCGTTCGTTTTTCTCGGCTTCGCTCATAATGTACTCGTTTTTCATTCCCATCCTGTAGCATTTGGTCAAACGGCAAGCGGCACAAAACCGACGCGAAAAAACATTGATATCGCATTTAGATTGGAAATAGCACTTCAATTTCTTTAGAAAAAAAAACTTTGTTGAAAATAAATTTCAATAAAAACGTTAACGTACTAACATTATATTTGAAAGCGTTCCGACGAAAGAACTCTTTACACGATGCACAGGTGATCGCACCAAAATTACAACCTCTTGCTCGGTCTTCGCAAACCACGCATTGACTCCGTACGATGAATGGATTTCGAAATTTTTGCTGCTGCTGTTGTTGCTCTGGCCTTTTCAAGCTATCTTGATATGAAGGTTTCAATGGTATTGGCAATGGATTACGAAGATGATGCTCGCCCAAAATACCAATGTTTTCATGAGCATTGTTGTGGTGTGAAAGCTGCTGCTGATGAGTATGATGATCCATCTCATAATTTTTCTTCAATTATTCTTTGATATATTATTTGAATTTTTTTTTTTTTTTTCTCAGGTCGACTTCAGAAAATCTTTTCAATGTCTTTCCTTTCTCAGACGTATCAAATGAATTTGAAACAACAATCCCAAAGAACAGAAGAACAAATAATAAAATATAGACTGCATTTAAAGAAAACCCACTGTTTCTTTTTATAGCACAATCAATTGTTGTTTTGATGAAGGTGAAAAATAGGTTTCATTTCTTCAAAGAAAACTACATCGATTCAATCAAATTGGATTCGTTAAAAATCTTTAATCGATTCTTCGCTTTTTTTTCTCCAATTCCAACAATAGTTTCCACAAAAAAAAAAAATTCTAGATGATGAAATTCAGAGAAACTGCACCAAAATTTCGTTGTTTGCAGTGATGATGATGATGATGAACGGACGACCAGCAACAATAAGCAATCATCGTACATTTTGGTTATCATTCTCAAAATTTATTATAAAAAAAAAAAAACTCCGATTGGTGTTATCAGTGAAGTTGTCGTCCATATTCATTCACCCATAGAGTATGTATTTATCATTAAACTGATAAAATTAATAAATTTAATAAATCCAAAAACCAGAGAGAGAAACAAACAAACCACTACCAAAATTATAGCACCACTCAACACATCGCTTGAGATCAAAGTTTACTCGATTGAATTGAACGTACAAAAACCTACTGGTTTTTTCTTCTCTGAAATGCAAAGCTTTGATTTAAAATTTTTGAGAAAAAAAAAATTGGTAGCAGCTATTGGTGATGATGATCGGCTTGAACCATCATCCGAAGTCGTTCATGAAGCTATTTATGATCGATGAGTGTTATCATTTCCTTAACATGATGATGATCCTTGTTATTGGTATTGAAAGGTTGTCATCATTCACTTTTTGGTTTCATGTTGATTGAATCGAGAAATAGATTTTTTTTGGTTCGGATCTTGGTAGAATCGAGAAAGAAATGGAAATTTAAAAGAGATGGTTAAATAAGAAAAAAACTCACATGATATTCAAGTTTTGGTGGTTTCGCATTTTTAACGAAAGTAACTGAAACAGAGATTTCAATTCAATAGAAAAAGTTCCATAATGCCCAGTTTTCAATTTTTTTCCCTTTTCGATCATTTAGAATTTCGAAGTTTTTCTCTTCTTTTGAATATAAAAATTACTTCTCTCGTTTGACTAATAATTTGAATTTTTGAAACGTTTTTCTTGCCCAGTTTCCGCCATAAAAAAAAAAACATAAATCGAACCAACCAAATTCCAAACTATTTTGCTATGCATTTCGTGAGCTGTGAACGTCGATTCTTGTTTTTTTTAACAATTTGGTTGGTAATGATATCGTTGTCGAAACAAACACCACCACCAACATCAATTAATGATTCGGTTAATTTTTGTGAAAAAAATTTTTCGATCAAAAGTTTGTTTCGGCTGTATGATCAATTGTTTTTGGAAGTTGAAGTTCCCGAGTTTGATCCCTCCAAAGATGAGGGACAATATTTGGTTTATAATTTAAATAACAACACTTTTGGCAGTAATTTTATCAAACTATCAGATTTATTTGATGGCGCCAATCATGGAAATGATGATGATAAACGTTAATCTAAAGTTTTTTTTGAAATCAAATTGACTTTTTTTTCTGAATAGATATTTTCACCAAAGTGATTGGAATTTCCAATCTACGTTCAACGAATGTAGACAGTCTGGATGTATCGTTGTTTTGTTCAGAGAATCAAAAATGTCCGCCAACATTGCACCGAAATAAACGAGAAAACCAATTGGAGAATTCGAATTTTGATTACGATTATGATATCAGTTTGAATGTGGAAATTTCGGCTGTAGAGAATTCAGAAGATGGAAACGTTCCTGATGTTAGTAGTTCAACTAGCTTACCAACTACAATTGACCCCTTACGAGAATTTGCTCAAAATCTTGACACAATGTCTGCGTTCAAAGAGGATTCAACGCTTTATAATGGAGCGTTAGCGATTCCCGTGAGAGTATATGGATATCTGAGCCATTCAAAAGAATCATCATGGAAAAAATCTAATAAACTCGATCTGTTTCGAGTCGGTTTTGAAGACTTTTCTTATCTACCATTTTCTCGACAACTAAAACGTATGGCTCCTGTTTCGGAATTGATTCGAACTCGTTACAGCCGGTTTCCATTCTCGTGTCTGGTTCATTTACCAAAAAAAGGCGACATTGGAGTTCTCAACGAACATTACATGAAACTTTTTAGAAAATTTTCAAAAATTTATTCAAAAAAAGAATCAAAATGGCGTCAGGAACTAGATCTTGTTGCCTTAAATTCAACTGAAGAGGAAATAAATCCACTTCCTCTTGGTTTTGAGCCAGAGGACTCATCACTACCTCCCAGACCATTTGACTATAAGATCAAAGTGTTGCGAACTGATTATCAATTTCATGGATGTGCCATCATCGATCAAGCACTTTGGTTGTTGTATGAGAAGAACTTTGTGGCCATCATCAAATACGACGAATTGGAACGATTGTTTCAACCAGAAAACTACAATCTATCATTGAATAATTTTGCTACGGTTTGAAACGCGGGATCTGTGTTGTTTCTTGTTTTCATAATTTTTCTATTTTCTCTTTGTAGTTCAATTTGGTCGATCTTCTCTGTGTGGAACTAGCAAGCTGCCAAAACAACAACGATCTTTTCGATAATCTTCCACCGCTTCAGAATCTTAAAAAATCTATCCAATTCAAAGCTGTTGAAACTAAATCAAAAAAAACTTTGGAAGAGATATCGACCATCAGTATCCTATCGAGTGCTATCACCACCTTCAACGATGTAATAAATTTACTAAAAGTTACCAAACTTAAACCAAAACTATCCGATCCAAAAATAACTTTCAAACCACCGAGCAAAAGTAAAATGGTGGCATTGGGTACCGGAATGGCAATCACAGCCAGTGTTGCCATAATTGGAGCTCTACTATTCTTGGCTGTTCGAAGTAATCTAGATGATGATGTTTAATTTTTTTTTTGATAGAATTATTTCTAATCTTTTCCCATCACCACCCCAATCTATGTATAGATAACAGAAATGAGCCAAAACGTCAAGCACAGGAAGATAAAATCAATACAATCGTTTTACCACCACCACCACCAACAACAACAACAGCACCAAAAATTGAGCTCGAAACTGTAGTGAAAAACAACCAGAGCAGAAAGAAACCGTGATTGAACACCGGATCCACGTTTCGAAAATTTGATAACTTTTTTTTCCTTCAATTGAAAAAAAACTACATAGGAAAAAAAAAAAATTATTTTCCAATCGAAAAAAAAATTATCGAAAACAAATCAGATGTTTCAGAAATCTGTTCCAAAATCTGAACACATGATGCTTGGCACTGGTTGAGGTGAATCTCGAATCGTCCGTTCTACGGCGCTGCTTTTAAAACTTTGTGTAGTTGTTGTTGTCACTTGTTGTTGTTTAAGAGCTTTTGAATGATTCGTCGATTCGTTATTGTTTTCATCACGAGGCATGGCATACTGATTCTCGATATCCTCTCCAGTGATCAACTGCAACAAACGAAACGATCTCGACGGTATATTCGACCCAGTGTATTTCGATGGTGTCGGCTCTGGAGGACGTTGTGATGGTGGTAAACGGCGCAGTTCGGCCAATGTAAGTGGTTTATTTTTCTGCGTTAACGTACAGTATTGTTGTTGTTCAATCGTGTTTTGTCGATTGTTTAGTGGTGAGGATGATGATGATGATAATGGTAGGGTTTGATTCATTTGCGGCGGAAGCGATGTATGTCGTTTACTATCCGGTTTTGAGTAGAAATCATCGACAGTCAGTTTTTTGCTTTTCATTGTTTCAGAATAATCGTCGGGATTCGCGTTTGGCGGTAACTGGGAAAACATGTGAATGTTTTTCAAAAATTTTCGACCCACTTCTATGATGCCGATAAACCAAGAAAAAAAAAATTCTCAAATCTGATTGAAAAATTTTCAAAACTAACCTGGATCCTCGTAGGTCTTAGCATATGGTGAAGCATTGTTGTTATTCTGGTCTTTGACCTGTCTCGGATTAATTCCGTAGTACATTCTGCTTGGTGTTGGAGGAGTGACTGGTGTTGACGGTGAAAGTTCACTTTCTGATCTACCATTTTGATTAACAACCGGCTTTGGTGGTAATTGAGAGAACATTCCGGCTCCAGATAAGTATTGACGCCCAAACTCTTTAATGATCAAAAGTTTAGAACATTTTTTTCCGTTGATTGTTTGTTTACCAGGGTCTTCATAAACTTTCGGCTCACAAGGATCCCGGTTCGATTGAACTTTTCGTGGAAGCGAAGCAAATCGATCCATTGCCGATGGCATCGATGGTGTTTGCTGGTAATAGTCAAGATGAGATTTCACTACCGGAATGGGTTTGAATGAAGAACCACCATAGTTTTCTTGTGTCGATTGAGGCCTTTGGTCATCGCCGTAGGCTCCCGTTCGATAAAATGGACGAGGTTTTGAAACGTAATTATAACCTACCCGGAAAGATGATTGAACTTTGATTTTGTTTGAATTTGAATAAAACTTACTGGTATTCTGAGTTTTCTTCAAAATTTCAATCGAAGGAGAGATGCATCGAAAAGTGTTGCCCAAATTACCATATCCAATCGTATCGTTTTCCTTGGAATAATCGGCCATTGGTGGACAACTAATTCGACCATTTTGATATGGCTGATAAGCCGAAGCTTCAGACAAATAATTTCCAGAAACTTTTGCCGGCTTCATGTTGTTGTTGTTGGTTGTCTTTGTTTGGTAGTTGTTGCTGATTTGCCTCTCCACGTACGGGCTGGGACTTGCCGTTTCTCGAGACATTTTCTCAAATTTATCGATTTCATCTTTAATTAAAAAAATCAAATTAATTTCAAGATTCGAATCGAAGATTTATCACTCAACCTTGGAGACCTTCATCAAGGACTTGTTTCAAGATTTCCGATTGGCGATAATCAAAATTCACCGATTTAGGTCTAGCTTGTGGCATTGAACAATATCCGCTATTCATCTCAGGTTTCGATTGTTGTTGATCTCTTTCGGCCCAAAAATGCCTAGGCTCTTCTGATTTATGTCGAAAGATTGTTGTTGTGGCGGTTGAATCGTAGTGATTTGAATTCTGAATTTGTGGCTGCAATTGTGTTTGATTCGAAAGCCTAAGCTCATCTAAACTGTTCTCGAGCTGACGTATTTGTGTTTCTCTATTGTTTTGTTGATAATCATTGGTAGTCGGCTTTTGAACGTCTTCAAACTTGTCTTGTTGATTGTTGTTTGAATAGCAAACATTAGTTTCATTGTCGTTGTTGTCATATCGTTGCATATCGGGCACGTATCCAAAAAACTGTCTAGCTTGTTCAACAGTTTCGGTGGCATTCCGAGACAAGGCTCCAATATCAACAACATTCTTGGTGTTGTCAGTGTTGTTGTTCATCACAGTGTGTTGTTCATTCGACCTAGATGTTGATGAAGGTTGATCCGGAATTTCAGCCATCATCGTATCTTGTTTCTCTTTAACCTCCATCATTATTGGCTCATTGCTAACGATTTTCGATCTTGCCTCGACATCTTGTTTGCGTTTTTTCAATACAGCCGAAAGTTCTTCGTCATCGGCCACCGCCAATATTGGTGACGGTGCAAACCGGACTTCCTTTTTCGGTTGGTGAAAATTACTGGGACTAGGAGAACGTGCCGAAGAAGAACCATTATTATTAAATGGTGGCAATACAAACGAATTGGCCATCAACGATGTTGGTACGTAACTATGTTGAGACATTGGCTGTTCTGGAGAGCCACATGGTTTAAGTGTTTGATAGTTGAAACTATTTGATTGATTGTAAGCTGGTTGTTTGGATGTTTGAGCTTCATCATTCTCCGATGATTCGGGCTCCTCTTCGCCAGCATGCAGATTGGCCAACAAACGTTTTTTCATTCGTGGTGATCGAATCTCACTCATGTCTAAAACTCCTTTCTCACTATCCTCGGGAAAAATTTTATGAAAATTTAAGATTTTTAACTATCCAGTTAAATTGAAATTTTTCAGAAACTTACCCAGAAACACCAAGCGGTGTGTAGGTGAACGGTTTTTTATCTTTGTTCAACGTGTTCAGCAGCTTATCAGGTAATTTGGCATACTGTTGTTTCTCGATTTCTTGTTTGGATGGTGCCGTTTCTCTGATCGGCGATTGGTATGTATCACGCCAATGTGGCGCCGCAAAAGCACCATTCGTTCCAGGCATCGGTGGCGGCGGTGGAGGTGGTAACGAAGGTCCAGGCAAATCAACGAAATCCGTTGCCATCATTTTGTTGGCTGTGGGAGTGGGACTGAAACAGAATGAAACACTCGACAGATCGCTACAAACACTTTCGCGATCAAAGTTTCTTCGGTCAAAATCTTCGTGAATCAAACTTTCTCTTGAATGATAATTCAACGAATCTCGAGGATCCTTGTGTGGAACCAGTATTGATTGATTTGGATTTTCGTATTGTTCTAGGATAAGATTCGGTGGTTCGAATAAGGTTTCGATTTCTTGTTGTGGCGGTGGATTCCAATGATAATAAGATTGATGATCTTGTGAAGCTTCCTCTGAAAGCAATAAATTCGAATAATTGTTAAAGATTGAATGGTTTGCCGGCTGCTGCTGCTGTTGTTGCTGCTGTGAAAAGCTTAAGAGAAAATTTCGATCGTCAGAGGCAGAGATTTTTTGTTGTTTACATTCTTCTCGTTGTTTTTGTTGTTGAAGATGATTGAAACCACCTACATTATCAACAACAGTATTCTCATCCTCATCATCATCATCATCTAAAACATTATTCTCGTAAACTTGATTTAAATCATCGGTCTGTGTTGCCGTATGTTGAATATTGAAACTATTCTGTCTTTGGAATTGTTCATTGGGAAAAGGTAGTGAAAAACAACTACCACTACTAACGGTGGATGTTAATGAATTATTTATGTCATCATCATTAGTTTTCAAATTATCCTTGATGACGTGACAACAACGGTTATTATTAGTGTTTTCGTTTTTTTCAGGTTGTTTTTCTTGCTGTTGTTGTTTCTGTTTGAAGGTTGAATTCAAATTACCACCACCACCACGACAACAACAAGAAGAAGACAACACCGTTTCTTCGATCGAAACATCACGGCAACGACAATGAGATAAATCAAATTCTTCTTCTTCTTTTAGGTGTTGATGAGTTTTTTCATTTTGTCGATTGTTTTTTACATGGTGCAATGGTTGGCGGTGGTGGTAGCGTTTAGCCAACCAAGACAGAACACCAAGAATAAAGATGAAAAAACCGAGTTCGATGGAGAACGCCACGATGGCAATGTGGTTATTTTTTTCCCTTTGATTGAACGGGAAAAAAACAATTCACCTCAATCCAAACCGAACCGAACGAAAAATAAAAAAAGCAAGCAAGCACGCACCCACCACTCACACAAACCTTCAATCAACGTTCGTAGAATCTTAAAAGATCGTATGTTTTACCATTATTGATCCAGATCACAATAAACAGTGAAAACGAGAGAACAAACGAAAACCCACTCAAACAAGAATATTCATTGAAAAGCTGCTTCAATTCCACCAGTTACAATCAGCCAACCAAACAAACAACCAGTTCATCAACAATCAGCAGTATGACGAACAATATAGTATTCAATGGAGTGAATGGAAAAGCAAGAAAAATCTCAACTTTCAAGAACCATTTTTGTTCTTCTTCTATATCAATGGTTATTCCTTATTTCGAAAAAAAGGCCATACTCTCATTTTTCTCATTTCAGTTTCTTCAAAGCCCTTCCTCTACGGCAAAAAATTTTTTCCATTCTGAAAGATGATCATGTTGTTGTGGAGGCACACCGGTTTTAAAACATCCGATATCGACATCGGAATTTACATTCTCGCTATATAATGAGAAATTGATATTAACAACCGTTTGTTTCTTTAAATAAACCAACCAACCAACCATTGAAACCAACATGAATTTCCGTAACTTGCAATATTTAAAACGTACGTTTTCTCAAAACAATATTAGAATGCACTACATCACCACTACAGAAAAAAAACTGACGTTTTCAAAAGATGACGATGATGATGTTTTATGCAACAAATGGAATTGATTGCAACCTTGTTTTATTTTCTTGGATTCAAAATCGAATCATCATCAAACAAACAAACAAACAAAATTCTTTAAATCCGAAATAAATATAGGATTTCCATTTAGGAAAAATGAACACATGCCCTGGATAATCAAATTGAACAGATGCCCTAAATCGAATAAACAAACTTGAAATATCTTAGTGCTAATGAAGTGGAAATGATTAGTGCTTTTCATAAATCATCATTGAGCTTGTCATTTTGCAACAAAAAAAAAAAAAAAAACTCTTATGATAATGAAATTTGAGGCAACTTGTTGTTAATCATCATCCTCTTCATCTTTCTGGATTGCACGAATCGAACAAACAAACAAAATAGAGTAGTCATTCAAAAACAACGTTGCACACTGCCAGAATCTTGTTTTGGTGTTTATGACATGTTCATCACTTCGAATTTTTCAATTTCATTTTGGTTTAAGAATAGAAACTAATCTATGGTGGGTTGTTTTATTTGTTGGTTTCATTCAGAAAACTCAAAAAAAAATGACGTCTTTTTAACTTTTTAAATAGTAATTTTCGGTTTAATGGCTTTGCTATTCATTGTTATTGGTTCTCATTGAAAATCCATTTCAACAACAGCAGCCGATAATTGATGAAAATTTTAATGAACCAAGAAGAAAAGCTGTACTTACTTAATTTGATGATAGGGAACTTGATCAGTTGAATCAATTAAATCCGAATCCGATTCATTGAAATGTCTTCATGAGAGAATTTGGCAACTCCGAAAACCCACTCATTATCATTATTCGACAAAACAATGGTATGGTAGAAACTTGGCAAAACAAAGAACGATAACCTTCTTCAATTTATTTATTTATTTAGGTTCTTTCGGGATATTTTTTTTCTTTGGAATAAATTTCACATCAAGCTTTTGGCATTGTTTCAATGAATGTTAAAAAAAAAAAAGAAGAATGATGTTTTCCAAAAAAAAAAATTAGGAAAAATAAGAAAAAATACGATACTAAAAATAAATAAAGAGAAAAATTTTCGAAAATTCTCACTAAAAAAAAATCGCGAAAACAAACTTTCGAAATTGAATCGAAACTGAGGTTTTGATGGTGGCGGTGCCAAGAGTTTTGACTTTTTCTTCTCATCTATTTCTTTTCCTCACACACCGATGTTATAACATCAAACATAAAATCATGAACTATGAATAAACGTTCCAATGAATATTGAATGTTTGGTTAAGAAAAACGTATTTACACTTCGCATTACGTTATGAAAATTGTAATGAATGTTTTTTTTTCTCTATTTGTTAATGAATATTTTTGTTTCTTTCAAAATCGTAGGTCGTACAAAGTGAAGTGTCAGTCAATCAACACTCTAAAACTCCATAAATTCAAATAAGGAAAACCACCGCATTGATGTGGAAAGCATCGAAAACATTCGGCTATAAATCTTTTGAATTTAAGGAAAAGCTAAGCTTAGTTTTGTTTTAAGTTGAAATTGATATGGCTTTCTTTGTTTAAAAATTGCTTTATTTCAAAGTATAGGAAACTTTCTCTTGAAGTGAGTTGGATTCGAAGACTTGACCTACACACGTTTGGCGCCATTCCTCTTTCTTCATTTGACTCTATTTTAATCAACGGAAACAATTTTTTTCAAGCAAAACTAAGTTGCCAAAGAAAACAATTGGGTCAAGGTTTTGAGGTCGTGTCAATAAGATTTTTTCTGAAGGCAAAGAATTTTAGCAAGTTTTTTTTTAAGAGTTGCGATAAACAAAAAAGATCTAGCGAGTGAGTTATTTGTTTGTTTTTGAGGTTTTTGAGACCCTTTGTTGATGTCATGGTCAATTTAAAACACACTTGAATCATCACTTTGAATTTATGCTAGTATAAAGATTCATTTTCCAAGGGGTTTAAAAAGTGGTTCAAATGCATATCTACCTATTATCCAAAATTTAAAAATAATCAACTACATCCTTCACTGTTAGATGGCAGCGTAGTGTGTACAATCAAATCTCTCAAAATTGACCAAAACGGGCCTGAAAACATATGATCAAAAACGTAAAACCACGAGATGGCACTTGGTGTTCTATAGAAAAAAATTATTCTAGGCATTAATTTTTTGTTTTAAACACTAATAAAAATTTATAGCATGAATAAAAAATATATCGATCAAAGTACCCTATTTACCGATCAACGTATTAATACGCTTACCGCTGATAATGTGTTAAGGTTAGGTTGTTTGTTTGAATTTACATTATTACATTTTTGAATTATTTGAGCAACTTTAATTTTTAAATTTTCGAAAACTATTCTGAAAATCTATCGGGAACTATTCTAAAAAAAAACTAGCTTTGAAGGGCTGGGCCGGAGGGGTAAAGGGAAGGAATACACGTACGCACATGCTTGTTTTTCGACAGTACTTTTTTTTTGGGTGCATGAAGGTTGCCAAAGTTAATGAGAGTGACTTATCTGTTGAATTTTAATGTAATTCAAAAATATTTTTTTACACCAATAGATGGCAGAGTTTTTTGGTTAATTTTAAGATTATTTTATTTTAAAAGCTTAGTTTTTCTTTTACTAGATGGCAGCTTCACCAATTTTAAATTTTTTAGCTTATCTTTGTTTTTGTTTTTTTGAACCAATTTTGACTTTTGATTTTTGGTCCAAAATGAAAATTCTTTTTCTTTTTTTTGCAACTCATTTTTTTTCTCAAAAACTGATTGAGTGAGAAGAAACTTTGATCTAACGATGAACTCAAACATGAGAACCACCTCTGTGACCTGAACTCTTGCCAGTGATTTAAGGCAAGTGATATTATTTTATTTTTGATTGTATGACTCTAATCAAGTCCGTGATTGGTTTGAATTGAATCACGGAACTATCTATCTAGTTGTGTGATTCGATTAACCGTGTGATTCGATCACGAATCAACTGCTACTGTGTTCTATTTCCACTTCTCTCTAGTTGCTATATAGACTCATTTGGTGGTTTTCATTGATATATTGCAATAATCATCATCATCATAAGTGAGTGAACAAATCACAAGATAGATATAACTGAATTCAAAGGAATTTTCCAAGAGAAACAGCCTGAACGAACGAGCGAGTGAGAGAAAGTGATGATTTGGGCCAACTAACTAATCGATTGTTAGATTTTCTTTCTCGATAGATCGTATTGATTGTTTTATGTTTGAGAGAGAGAGAGAGAGAAAGAGAGATAATACACACACACCGAACCCCATTCCTCCCCTCCCCCCCAGTCAATCAAATAACCGGCTAGCCAACCCGTTCCGTCCCTCGTTCGTCCAGCCCTGCCCTTCTGTCTGTTTGCTTGCCCATCCGTACCGCCACCACCACCACCACCAAACTCAAATCGTTAAAGCTTTCGATCAATTTAATCAAACAAAAAGATGATTAGAAGAGAAATGGCGATGTCCTCCGGCCAGAAATATAATAAAAGCCGATTGATGATGATGGGGGTGGTGGTAGTGAGAGAGGGGGGTGTCAACATTGACAACCACCGTCGCCACCGCCACTCCAACAACACGGCATACAGTTTTTGTTGTTGTTGTGTGTTTGTTTGTTAACCCTGGACATGAACAAAGATTCGAATCAAATTATTCGATTCTCTCCTGATTTGATTTGATTGGTGGTGGAAACAAAATCGAAACTTTTTTTTTTATTAATTTTGGTCATCATCATTACAGTAGAATCGAGGTTAAAAAAAAAAGGAGGAAGGAATTTTTTTTTCTTCAAACTTTCATAGAGTACGTTCAATTACTCCCCTCTTCCTAAGCTAATGACAGAGGAGATCAAATGAAATTTCAAAAGACCAAGAAAGCTTTATTTTTTTTGAATGAATGAGGGATGGTGAAAGATTTGTTGTTAGTAGTTTGTCATCATCATCATCATTATCTCTCAATCATTGAACGAACTGGATGCATGATGATCATTGTCGATTGTTCAATGAAAAAAGAAACCACCACTCCCCTCTCTCGTCATTCCCCCTGATGATTAGACAATCATCGAGAAAACATCGATGATTTCCTCCCTCACTATCCAAAAAAAAAAAAAAAAGAAAAAGATCAACAACCAAGATAACAGCAGCGGCAGCAGCAGAAAAAAAGAGATAAACAACTTCAATGTTTTTTGATGCGTAGTGTGCGTGTTACAACTTGATGAGCTTTGTTTGTTTCGATCAATCACGTTAGGCTGGTTTCTTAAAAGAAGAAAAAAAAAAATTTAATTTCTGATACTAAATGTAGCGAGAAGAGAAAAAAAAATGAGGCTGTCAAAAATTGATCTTGGTCAGTGGTAGTGTTAATTCCATATTCATCATCATCATCATCATCATGTTGATGATGTAGGAAAAACATCTGGCGTCTGTTTTTTTTTTTCTACACTGTGCAGAGAGCGAGCGATCGGGAGAGAGGGGGGGAGAGAGAGAATGGACACAGCGCCAAAAAAAAAAATCAAGTACGGAAATAGCGAGGGGGAGAGAGCGAACGAGAATTAACACTCTTTGAACTCTTTCTGATTTTCTCCTCTTATCACTCACCTGAACCTTTTTTTTTCGACAGCCAGTAGTAGTAATGAACCATCAAAGTGATTCATTTTGATGATCAAATCAAGAAAGAATTGCCAAAACTACTAAACAATCGATTGTTTCTTCCCTACATACCAACCAACCAACCAACCAAGAGGGGGTTATAAAGTTACGGGGGAGCAACGAAAGAATAAAAAAAAACCGGGTGGTTCACTCGAGAAAGCCCTCTGCTTGGCTAAAAAAGAAAAAGATTTCTCTATTATTTTTGGTTAATTCCATTGCACCAGTGAAATAACGCCATGGCGCCGCCATCATCATCACCATCAATAGTGCCTTGATTGTGGTTGAGGAGTATGACGCCAAGTCAGAAGACTTTTTTTTAATGGTGATGGCGGTTTTTTCCCCAAAAAAGAATGTTTTCTCTCTCTCTCTCTCTCTCATCAAACACACACACAAGATGAATTAGAACACACTTGACACATCTGATCATCTTCTTCTTTGACGATCATCACAGATAAATCGGTATCTAAAATCCGGGTAGTCTCTCAAAGAGAGAACCATCCACAGAAACTTTGGGCCATTTCAAAAGCAATAAAATAATCTATTCGAGACATTTTGCGCATGTGCAGAATGAAAACTCGGAAAATACCGGTTTGAGGTGAATTTGGTAAGAGAGAGAGAGAGAGATCGTTCATTCCGATTAATCAATCGATCAATCCGAGGTTTGAGGTGGATCGATCTCAAACACCGAATGCAACCAGGAAAAAAAAAAAACTTTCTCCAAACCGATTGTTCTCCTGTTTGAGAAAGTTTCCTCCGTTTTTTGTTTTGTTCCAGAGACGCACGAAACAAACGAACAAATTTCAAATTAAGCTATTGATTGGTGACTTTTGTGGATGGGCTCTTTTTAACCCTACCACAACCCCCTTCCCCCCCGTCACCACCACATTTTGAGTGATTATCAAATTTTGATGACACACAAAAATTTGTGCAATCGTGTACACTGCCACTACCCGTGGACCCCCCCTCTTCCTACCCCATCAATCCCTCCGAAACAAATCCGGTAAGAGTGGCGAATGGAGGTGGTGGCAGTGTAAGTGGAGGTGGTGGTGGTTTTTTTTCTTTCTGGTGGAGTTTGGTGAACCGGCGATTTTAAACACACGCACCACGCCACCATCACCACCACCACTATGAGCAATCAAACGTGCCAATATCATATATTTGGCCATAATAATCATAAATGATTATTATCACGCCATTCATAATAACAAATCAGGTTCGAAGGTTAAAGTTCGTGTGCTACATATGGGACGAGTGAATTTTTTTTTTCAAAAAAAAAACTCTAACGACTTTTGACCTGAACCTGGGGGTAATGCCAAGTTTCCATCCATCCATCCATCCAGAAGAGCTCATTAACCTTTAATGACCTTTCGATTTCATCATCATCATTAAATTTCTATCACATAGACAAAGAACAAGTTTGGTGTCATCATCCTTGTCATTTACCTAGATTTTGAGTTCGATGATAGATACCTTTTACCTTTGACATTGAGCTTTTCAAGGATGACGTTTTTTTTTTTTTTTGATTAGGCTTTATTTTAGTCTGAAAAAAGAATTTGTGAAAGTCATGTGTTTGCTTTAAGGGATGGATTCATTTCATTTTTTTTTTTTTTGGTGTTGAATGACACCTCAAATAGAGAGAGAGAGAGAGACTGATGAGTGTTAAACTCGCTCATTTAAAGAGAGAAAGTTAACCCTTTCAAAGACTATCGAAAATCGTGGGAAACACTTGGCAACAATCAAAACACCTTGAATGGTTAATTTGTTGAGATGATGAAACTATGATCTAACAACATTGAGGATAGGAACGTCTAATCTTCTTTGATTGTCTCTAGGTAATCCACTCTTGATTTTTTTCTGGTAGATGTTTAGATTTAAAAATCGAATCAAATTGATTAACCTAAAAACGACGACGAAACGATAAAACACGATAAACATAATAAAATACGGAAAATCTTCACCTCAGTCGATTAACTCGTTCATCACTATTGCCCTCTTTTCCCATCACGCCACCAAGAGAATGGTAATGTGCGCATGTGTAAAAAAGAATTTTCCCATTTAATCGATGATCGAATCTTTGTTTCTCTCCCTGTGCTCTGGAAGAAAAAGAAGAGGAAAAGGGGAATTTTTTTGTTTGTTTTATAATTTCTTCTCTTCAAAAAAAAAAACTGCAAGAAGAAGAACCTTTAAGATTATTCATCAAAATACCATCACAACATCACGTTATCAGATTTTTCGATCTTCTTCGCGAAAGATAGTTGTCATTGATGATGATGGTGGTGGCTTGATGATTGGTTGGTTGTTGAAGAGAAATCTTACCCGAAACTCATCTCTCTCTCTCTTTCTATCTATCTATCGAAATTGTTAAAGAAGAAGAAGAAATAAGCAAATGAATAGAAGAAATTTCTTCGAAAGCAGTCAAGGACACAATTTTTCGAATGTTTTTTTCTGCTGCTGCTGTCGTTGATCGTTCTTGTTGTTGTTGATGAAGACGATGGTCATGGTTTAATAAAGAAACCACAACAACGACAACCATCACACATACTCAACTCATTGATTTTGAAATAAATTCGTCCGCCTATATTTATATTTGGACTTTAATTCAAACAAATAGAACTTTTGATTTTGATGATGATCGATCAGGAACAATTCAGGTATCAATGATTTTGAATCGCTGAAATACTAATTTCTAGAAAAAATTTTTCTTTTCCCAACAAAGAAATCTCTAGTGAGAAGGTTGGTGCTAATGTTCCAACAGTTGGATGTTTTTTTTAAAAAAATATTTTTTTCTTCAAAAAAAAAAACAACAGAATTGAAATTTTGAAGAGGATAGAGTAATACTCGGTATTTCTGAGACTCAATAAACGTGTCATGTATGTATCCATCTATTTATCTATACCAAAACTCATATATAGATAGTTTTTTTTATTATTATTGTTATTATAAAACGCATATAATATTAATACCAGGAGGGACATTTTTTTTTTTCGAACAAGAAACAGCAGACTGGTTTCATTTTGATGATGATGATGGGGCTTTAACACACACACACAAGTTAGTTTTGTCGTTCGTTTGTTCATACACACACACACATAGTGACCTTACCCATTGTGTTTTTGTTGTGTGTATAAATTACGTACAATTGTTGTTGTTGTAATAAAAATTTCTATACATAGCATACAAGCAACTATCATCATTATTATCTGGGGTCTGTCTTCTGTTCTTGCCAGCCCTTTTACAATGTCCCTCCATCCATCCACCATCCACACTCTTCCTTCTCCAGTTGATTGGTGTGTGTGTGTGCAAAACAAGATTATTGTTGAGCTTTGTCGTTTGAGTGGTAGTAGTTCATAAAATATCTGACAACACACAAACTCATAGACAACGTGTCGTTTTCACACGGGGGTTTCTCTTCTTTGTCCATCAAAACCCCAATCAACCAACCACCAGGGAGAATTACACACACAACTTGTATGAGAGCTTGTTGTATTTTTCTGGTAGTAAATATTCCCCCCTTCTCCAATTCTTCTAGTGAAAAAAAAGCCCCGGACCAACCAACCCCAGTGCTCTTGCAACCGACAAAATTTCCATTTGCTTTGTTTCATTTCTACTGCTATCACCACCACTACTATCACCACAACAACAAAGATAACTTCAGTTTGTTTGTTCCACTTCTACCTTTTTTTTTTTTCGATTTGTGCTCTTTTGCACAGAGAGTGGGAGAGAGAGAGAGAGAGAAATTCTTCCCATCCATCTTCGTTGTTGTTGATGATGATGATTGTCTCGACTCTCTCTCTCTCTCTCTCCGTCTTTTTTCTATGGTAGCGAAGTGTTATTACTGTACATTACAGTGTGTTTTTTGATGTGTGAGCGTGTAATGTGTAGTGTGTGCCTAAGCACGTCTGTATTGTTATTATTGTGTGTGTGTTGTGTTGTGTGTTGTGATGAGTGCAAATGTTAAAAAAAAAAAAAAACCAATTTCTTTTAATTTTTTCCCTTTGGTTAACCAATTCAGCCCAACTCAACCATTTGGAAAGAAATTTTTTTTAAACACACCATATACACACGTTTCTGAGTGTTTTGACCAAAGTTTTTCACCGAAGGTGATCATCCAAATTGTGATCCACAATCAAAAACAAAAAACATTAGTCTCAAACAAATCTTGAGATTCTATCCTACCTGAAATTTTTAGAAATTGATTGTGTTTATATTTGGTTTTTTTCAGTTTCTTGGTTCTTTCTCATAGCACGATACACACCAACTATTGAATCATCATCAGAAGAAGAAAAAACTTTAATCGAATTTTTTGAACAAAACCATCACCAGTACTTTTTGTGAGAATAGTGTGTCTGTGTGTGTGTGCCACTTTGTTGTTGGCGACATCAACTCAGATTGATATTAATCATCAACATCATCATTATTCATTTAGTATTCAGTTGAGACATTCATTGATTCGACTGTGTTATTGGTTTGCTGTGTTTTGATTATCTTTGATGATTGAATTCTTATGGATTGCCAGTGATTTCATCACATTGATTCATCTTGAATGATGACGTCCTTCCTTTTTCTGGAAAAAATTACAATAATGAACGTTGAGGCCTAAATTAATTTTTTTTGGTTGTTGTCTCATTTTCTTCCATTATTAACATCTTGTTCTTATCGCCAGCCCAATTGTCATCATCATTCATTCATTCATCATCTTCTTCGTCATCAATACCCTAGAAACAGGTCGATCGATGCCTTTCAATGCATTCTAGGCCTTCTATTCACGATGCGCCCAGTGCCTATTCATCACCATCATCATCTTCGACGTCGTCGTCGTCTAATGTGGCTGCCGCCAAGAGAGCGCATCATCAACAACAACAATTGAACAATAGTGCTGTAGTTGATCAATATAATGTGGTGGCCGCTTCACAGCGGATATATCCGCAACTAGTCCCTCCTGGTCTTCAAATTGTACCCTCTCAACATCATCCCACATCAATTTCTTCTTCAAATCGAAATCATTCCTCAGCCTCTTCGGCCGTCGCCTCTTCATCATCATTCATCAATCAAGTCGCTGCGTCACTTCATCCAGCGGCATATCAACCTCCTCCAGGCTCGACAGTTGTCTCATCAAATTTGGCCTTTAATAATTTTCCTAACACGACTGGTCATCATCCTTTGTTTATTCAACAACATCCGCCTCTCGGCCCGCCAAACTCTAACGTCAATGGAACTATTCCATCTAGAGATTTTGTTCGATCAAATGTAGTCAATCTGTTTCTAGCTTTACATTTTTTTCTAACTCTTTTTTTTCTATTTTAGGAACGGTTTGCTCATGATATATCGGACCGCTTCAAGCATCCGATATCCGATCTTAAGCACTCTACCCGAGATTTAAATCGATTTGTGGCCTTGGGCTTGTCAAACAGTAATTCGATTCCATCAAGTTCACCAAGCTCAACAACCAGTAATAATAGCTCATCATCACGTCGAAGACCATCACTGTTACTTCCACAACAACAGCAAAATGCTGATTCATACAATTTGGCGTTGGTCAATCACAATAATTTGGCACCGTCATCACCATCGACTTTGATGGTGGTGAATTCATCTGGGAGTGGTGGAGTGGCATCGTCTCCAGCTTCATTTTCTAACGCCTCTTCCTCCACCTCCTCTTCTGTTTTCTCCTCAAGCAATCATCGCTACATCGAACGTGATAAGTAAGTTATTGATTAGTAATTTTTTTTATCGATAATAAAATAATTTATCTAATCAATCAACCAAACTCCCTAAAAAAAATTAGTGTATGGCAATTTATACCAATTTCTTTGGTTAGCTTGAGTTTTTTTTTTTTGAAATGTTCTAAATGACCTTGGCCTAATGTGTTTGTTTTGTTTGTTCAGGTACGATTTAATTCATTCGGCCTATGATCATCATCGGCCACAATCTTCTGGTAATTCTAAAACTTCGATACCCGCCAGCATCAACACGAATCTTCCTCCGCCATCATCCGTGATATCATCGACGCCAGGTGCCCTCTATCTTGGTGGTGGGCATCATCATCCGGTACCGATACCACCTCCTCCAGGTCTCCATCACCATCAAACTTTATTGATTCAAGCCGCTGGCCTGCCACCGCCGTTGCCGCCGCATCATGTTCAGCCCTCGATGGCTCATCAAACGACGGCATCACATCATAGCAACAACAACAAGCCTTCATCTCACCATCATCCACAGCAACAGCACGGCTCATCAACACTGACCTCATTACAGCACAATCATTTATCACATGGCCATCTTTTAAACGAGATTTATGATTTTTCTAATAAAAGACCAAGACTTATCAGTGGATCGCCTGCTGCTGCTGCTGCCACTGCGGCAGTCAACAAATTTCCGGGTTCAATTCAATTGTCTGCCGGTATCGTTCCTAGCTCGTCAGGATCGTCCGTTCATCTTGGTTCATCAACTTTGACATCCTCAGGTTCTATTGTTGAAAGATCTTCTACAGCAAATCCAGTGATCAGTGAAATCAGTGTGGAAACAATTTCAGATTCCGCTGAAGTAAGTTTTTTTTTTGAAACCAAAATTTTCCATTTATTTAATGTTTTTTAAAAGGATGGTTACAATCCTCATTTTGAAGCCATTTCTCCACCACCCAATGAAGAGGCCCGAACATCGCCGTTGACTACGGCCAAAGATCAAATTCTATCTTCCATACATAGCATCGATCGTGAAATCAACACCAACAAGTCTCAGATCAATAATTTGCAAAACAAAGCGGTGAGTTTTTTTCAGGAATAAATTGCTTCTTTGCGTGTATGTGTGTGTGTGTGTGTTTGTTTCTGTTTATTTATGATTCCATTTTTTTAAATTGCTAGTGAGAGTTTCCTTTCGAAAACAGCAACATTTTTTTCTCAAAATGAATTGATCATTACTTTTTGAATAAATGAAGCGTTCATAATTTAAAATGCAACTCTCTCACACACACATTAAATAGACAAAACCAATTATGATAATGTCAGTCTCACATGGCGAAACAAAACAACAAAAAAACTATAGATCAATTAAGTTGTTGTGATCATGTTCCAATTATTAACGTGAAATATATTTTTCATCATTGCCACAAATGTGACAATAAATATTCTTTTTTTTCTCAATTAGTGTGAATTGGAAGCGGCTGTGACAAGTAAACCATTGATCGATTTAGAAGATGAGGCAAAACGAAAGCCAACTCGTGAGCCATCATTAGCCGAGAAGATTTTGAATGAAAATCTCGTAAGTCACAACATCAATTAGTTTTTTCATTTTTAAATTTTTTCATTACAAACCAGATAAAAGCATGTAATACGAAGCCTAATCAATCGTTGCCTTCATTCTCTGAGGTTTGTTTTGAAATTTTTTTCCCAAAAATCTTATTCCATTTTTTTTGAATTAGAAATTTGCCAAAGTTCCGCTGTACAATAGACCTATTGATCGGCCTGAAGCATGTCAAGTTGTCACCACTTATCACAAGTGTCTTCGCAATCGTTTCATCGAATCGATTCAACAACAGAACAAAGAAAATTTGACTAAAAAGACGGCCGTCTGTAAAGAGTATGATCGTTTGATGACGGCATGGCTCAAGGAAATGGAAAAAAATGAAACGACACCTGCGAAAAAGAGTCGCGATATCAAGTGTCGAGAATATTTTGAAAAGCAATTTCCTGAATTGAAAAAACAACGTGAAGATCGAGAACGATTGCAACGTGGTCAACGTTCGGCTGTGCGATCTGATGTCGAAATGGAAGAGCTATGTGAATCGTTTCAGGTTCAAGAGCTAGAGGATAAGAGAATGCGTAGCTATGTCATCATACCACCAATCATGTACACTGATGATGAGATTCGTTTGCATGCTCGTTTTGTCAACAAAAATTGTCTTGTTGATGATCCAATGGCGTTGTATGCTCAACAAAAACAGATAAACATCTGGACGGAGGGTGAAAAAGAAATATTTCGCGAAAAGTATTTATTAAATCCAAAAAAGTTTGGTATTATTGCTCAATTTTTGGAACGAAAAAGTGTCGCCGATTGTGTTTCGTATTATTATTTATCGAAAAAACATGAAAACTACAAACAATTGTTAAGCAAGCACGTCAAAAAACGAACACGTGCCATGATACGAGCTCAACAACAACAGCAACAACAACCATTGACAGCGGCAAATGGTGCTCAACAAAATCGATTGATTAGAAATGGCACCGATCATTCAACCGGATCAAGAACAACAGTTCCACTGAAACCATATCCATTATCGACAACATCTGTCATTCTACCATATTCGTTACCATTGACTTCTAGCTCGTCAACCGTCACTTTTACGATATCGTCGAGTTTTGGTTCAAGTTCTTCGACCACTCAATCTTCTTCATCTACAGTGTCGATTTCGTCAAACAACCAACAGGCCATTGCCTCATCGTCAATATCCACCACCAATACCACATTGAACAACAATAATAACGTTGCAATCATCAAATGTGATAACAGTGATATTTCCAATGCGGCTAATAGTGCTGTCGCCAGTAATGGTGGCGTTTTATTGTTGTGTGATAATAATGTTGTTTGTTGTCTTCTATGTGGTGATAAAGTTGAACTGAACAGTCTAAAAACCAATAATATTGTCGGCGGCAGCCGTGGTGGTAACAAAAAACTAAATAAATTTGCCGCCAACCGTTCATCACGTTTAGTGACACCAAGCAATGCCGTTCTTTATGGTCTGACATTACCATCATCAAAACAAACAACAGATTCAACATCCATCAATGCTGTTTGTTTAGGTTGTCATTCAAAATCAGTAAGGCGTCATTGTCCGATTGCATCATGTCAGGCCTCAGCATCTTTGAAATCGAATCATCAAACAAGTAAAAAAGTGAAACCGCATCATTTGAAAGTGTTGCCGGCATTGTGGAACGAATTATCCTCAGATGATGAACGTAAACAAAAATGGTCGAAAGAGTTGAATGTACCAGTTGAGGCTAAAATAGGTTGCTCGGTTTGTGTGAAACGTGTCAGTAAAGTGATGGGCATTGTTTCTGGGCCAATCAATTCTACAAAAGATCAAACAGAAAAATCAATTGATGAAATTCGTAATACATGGTCCGAAAATGATTTAGAAAAGCTTCGTACATTGATCAAATTGAATGGAAAAAATTGGTCTACTATCGCTGCAGCTCTTTCTAGTGATGGTGGTCCTTATTCTGTTAGTGAAAAGAAAACTTGGCGAGAATGTCGACATTTGTTTACTCGTTATCGCAACGAACTCAATTTATCACAAGCGTTCAAAGATTTTGTTAAATCTTCAAGTAACAATGGAGGAGGTGGTGCCAATGGAAACGGGTCTGACTTTTCCGAATTGAGTGATGATTTTGGTGGTGATGAAAGTGATGATAACAGTTCAACAAGCTTCGATTTCGATGATCTTGACGATGTAGATCAAGGTGGTGCCAATAGTGATACTGCTTCGGCTTCGTCGTCGGTGTGTGGTGGGAAGACTACGGCTCGTGATCACGATACCAAATCCTTTACTACCAATAACAATAGTCTACAAAATTTGAAACCTTTGAGCCTATCACAGGGAAGTTTGAAAAGCGATTATGACAGCAGTGCCACTATGAGTGCCGATGAAGGCTCCAACGCTTTGGACAACGGTGGCAATGGAACAACAAATATTATCAATTCATCATCTTCATCAAACATGATCGATCGTTCAACATCATCGACCTTTTATACGACCGGAATCAAACATGGTATCGAGTTGAGTATGGCTGGTCCTACACAGGTACCAACGTTTTTGATCAATCCTAATGCACCATCGGTTCATGCTTCGTCGTCAGCATCATCGAACGCTGTCGCAGCGACTAGTGCACCTCCTCATAAGCCTCAAACCACGGTTGAACATACATGCGTACGAGATCTTATCTATAAAGCAATTGAGAAAAGTTTAACATCTTCATCATCGACCTCTTCCTCGTCAAATCTTCATCAAAATGAAATTCATAAGAATCAAAATGGAATGGCTATTCCATTGGTCGATGTGAAAGTGGAACCTTCAAGTACGCCCACCCCTCCGGCAATCAACCAACCAATTCAATCTTTGAATAATGCCAAACGTGAAAGTTCAACACTTCAAATTCATTCAATACCATCACTATCGCAGCAAACAACAGCGTTACATCATGTTCTACACGGTGCTACTCCAGATCTCAGCAAAATGGATATGTTGGCATCGACAGCGGCTTTACATCAACAAAGTTCTAAATCCAAAAACGATATCAATCAAAAACCTGAAGGCTTAGCGATGATTTATGGTCCATACGGAACTTATCTACCACCACAACCGCCCACTCATCAAATCGAACCTGAAATTTTTGAAGTTCAAGATCTCAGTCAAAAATCGAAAGATCGTAAAACAAGTGAACATTTGAAAGTTGCTTCAAAAATTGTTGATGATCATCGATCATCGTCGAGAACGTCATCGCCATTGGCAAAGTCTCCGTTCTCGCACCTCTCTACGCCGTCATCACATCTTCAAATGTTTAATTATCATCATTCTCCTCATCAACAATTGATACAACCTGCTCATCAATCATCCAATCAAACAATGGCATCACGAATACCTTCAATGATTGACGCGTACATGCAAGATCCTAAGCTTGTTCCTTCTCAATCAAACTCACGTCCACCATCCAGACCATTCTCTTCTGGTCCACCGTCAGCTCCATCTATCTCTGTTAAAAACATGGGATCTAAATCGCCTCACACTATGTTCTCGATTTCTCCTAAATCATCAACTGATCAACATCATTCAAGGGATAAGTTTTTGCCTCCACCACCAACCACTATTGCTACTGGTGGTTCAATCACTCATGGAACACCAGTTGTTCTTCAACAACAACAATCTTTAAGTTTGGGAAAATATCAACAAACTCCGCCACCACCTCCCATGGGAGCTGGATTTCCTCATTTGGCTTATGATGCCATGTTACGTCAAATGACCAAAGGTTCCATAACACAGGGAACGCCTTTAGTTATCAGTGGAGCTCCAACCAAATGGGGCCGAACAATATTCCTCCAACCTCGTTAATTTCGGTGGCCAACTCGCCTACTCCATTAAATAATCGATCTAAGAATGACGATTATGCACAAAAACGAAATCAAGTTAGTGGTAATCGTAATTATCACGATTTGAAATCCACACCACCCTATCATGATTTTGCTATGAATGAAAGAATCAATAAGATGAATGTTGAATCAGCAGCTGCCGCCGCTGCTATCAGCATGGCCAATTCGGCAGGTCAGACAATTTATAGACCTTTTTCGCCCAATTACAATGCGACAGTTGTGAATAAACATCACCACCAACTTCAACAACAACCATTGGGTCTCATAAACAATTCTGGTCCTAACAATAGCAATAATTCAGCTTCGTCTCAAATATTGATTGATTTCAATACCTCTAAACAAATGCAACCTCGTCGAAGTAGTGCTAATGATAGTAAAGAATCACACTCTCAACATCATCAATCAGATTTCCAAAAAAATCAACGTTTTCATCATCCAACACCTCATTTGGCAGTGGACAAAAGTCGCCCAAGTTCGGCCATTCCCGTTCCACATTCGAATTCACAACAACTTCAAATTTCACCGAGTGTTCTTTTTTCAGACCGAAGTGGTCAAATAATTCGTGGTCCACTTGAAGGACCAGATAAAATTTCCGTCGATCAGGCTTTTTTTCCTTGGAATCATTTGGCTTTGGGCTTACCACCCCCTGGAACACCAAACTCAGTTTCTTTAAATACGGTAAATTTGAATTTTCTATCAGAGTTTTATAGTTTTTTTTTTCGTATCTAGAATCGACAGAATGTGATTCAACAATGGAACCCAGTTGCCGTATCAAAAGCCTCTGTCATTCAAGCACCAAAATCAAATTCTCCAGGAGATTTTCGTGAGCCTTCGGATTCAGTTATGAAATTTGGCAGTCTTTCACAATTGGCCGCTAGTGGTTCATCACATCATTTTCCACCGGAGCATGATGCATTAGCAACATTAGTTAATGCTGCCGTTCAACAGCAAAGTCTTTCGGTACCTTCATCTTCGGTTCCGACCACTCCGTCTATTCATTCGCGATTGACCAAAGAAGGTTTTGAAAAATGTTTTTCCGAAAATTCTGCGTCTTCACGTGATCAGCAAGCCTCTTCACGACAAACGAACTCGAATCGAGTCATTTATCCACCAATTATTGTGCCAACAGAATTTGATTCGTCAGTCACAGATCTTTCAAATAAATCAAGCAAGGATGAAAATAACCGCAAACATGATTCGAGACCATCCCAATTAATTGATTCGGAAATGTCTAAAAGATTTTCTCCGACCACTTTCATGATTCCACCTTCCAATTCAGCTGAACATGAAAAGTTTCTGCATTATGAACAGCAGAAAAAGAATTTAGATTTGATGATGCAATTGCAGGGCAAACAAACACAGCCACCATTACCTTTATCACAACAACATCCTATGGGAGCTCGTTTTCGGTCTGAATTTTTTGGTCCAAATCAATCGACCAATGCGGCAGCTTATCATTTGGCCGTCGCTAATGCCGGTTTAAAGTTTCCTCGAGAACCTTTCAGCAGTGAACATTTTGAGCGTGAGCTTCGTCAAATGGATCCAGGGATGATTGCAGCAGCTGCTGCTGCCTCAATGGATCAAACTCGGCCATCATCGAAAATTTCAGCAGCTGAAAATGATAAATCAGCCAGAATGGATGAAGCTTCGAAACTGTTTTCTCAATCTTTTCAAAAAGACAACCATCATGATCAGAGTGGATCTAGTGGTCCTGGTAGTCAGTTTACAGCTGTTAACTTGATTCATGCTATTATTACTCATCAAATCAATAATGATTCGACTAAAACACCATCGAGCATCGGAAACTATCCAACATTGAATCGATTAAAATCTTCGGGAAATACTAGCGCTTCATCATCTCCGTCTAGTACGCCAAAATTTTCTTCGGTGGTTGATGATCGGGTAGCCGATTTCAGTAGACCGCCTCTACCGTCAACAGCCGAAACAAATCTATCCATGCAGGATACGATTTTCAATGTCATCAAAGATAAAATTCAACCTAATAATAATATACCTCCTTCGTCAACGTCTACTCATAGCAATTCATCGCGTTCACAAAACAAAATCGTTTTTGAAGGTATAGCCGCAGCAGCAGCCGCTTCATCAGCTTCTTCTTCATCTTGTACGACAACTTCAGACGCCAATCACAAACTCCGTAAAGCTTTGCAACTCAATGATGGATCAGATTATCCCAACAAACGAATGGCTTACGATTATCCTGTGAATAGTTCACCTGTCGATATGATGAGACCACATCAGGTCATTCATTTAGGTAACAACTCGGTTCCGGTCACTTCACAAATGTCACCATCATTGATGAATAAAAAAACACCAATTACTTCGTCTACTCCGATGTATTTGGATGTGACTGCATCATCATTAGCTAACAACAAAATGATTGTTGGGTCCAACTCGTCTATTTTACCACCCCCCGCAACATCGTCGATTGGGAAACCTGGATGGTCGGCTAACATGTGGCCACCGCCCCCACCAATACCGAGCATGTTTATGCCGCCAAATTTCTACAAGCATCAATCTCCACCTCCCCATTTTATTATGGAGAATAAAATTCCATCTCAACCACCTCAACAACCACAACAACAGCCTTTATCCAATTTGCCTGGACCACACGGGTCTTATTTTACGAATCGTATTGCAGAAGCGATGCGAACCAGTTCAACACCGACCAACAACAGCAGCAATGAATTTTCGAACAACAAAGAAACTGTTGATCATGATTCAAAATCACAACAAAACTTTCATAGTGGTGGTAGCAAACCGGAAAACAATTCATCATTGTCGAATAGCAATGATTTTGAGACGTTTCATTCAAACAACAACAATAAAAATAATATCAGCGAGATGGATAAATATCCTGATTCGCCTAGTTCACCGGGCGAAATGGTGATTGATGAAAATCGGCCACCAAGTTCACCATCACCAGAGTTGCCAATAATCAATCAAAAAACTTTGCCACAACGAACTGTCTCTTCACCACCATCACCATCATCGTCATCTTCAGTTCATCATTCTCATCAGAAAGACTCGAATAATCAAGGAGGATCAAATTCATCATCATCATCATCGGTGATCAAACTCAACAATTCATCAACTGGTTTGTGGAATTTAATTTAATTGTTTTAAATTGAAATTTTGTTTTTTCTCTTTCTAGAATCCTCTGGTTCTGGAACCGCATTGATCGAAAAAGATCCCGTTCCCCAATATGAACCTTTATCAGATGATGAATGAGATGGAAAAGTTTTATGAATACAATATATAAATGATTGATCATCAACAATGATTCAATTCTTAAAAAAACTCTCTATGCCGGCCGTTCTTCATCATTCTATCATTCTGTTGGTGTTTTTTTTTCTCTCTCTCTCTCTCTCTCTGTGATAGCATAAGATGATGAGCGCGATTCGTTTTTTTTTTCTCATTCTCAAACCTATGGAGAAACATGAAAAACTCAGCAAAAAAGTGTAAAGTATTTTGATCTTTTTTTTTCTGGAATTCGTTTTTTGAAGAACGATGGTTCTGTGGTGTTTCATTCAGACCAACAAACAAACTCTGCCAACATTTTGTTTTTTTTTTTTTTTGTAACTCTTTTTGTTCTTTTTTTGTGTCAAATAATTCTCATGTAAATTGGATTGTTTGTTGTATGTTGTTTCATAATGGTTTACACGCTAACACTTGGTTTTATACTCAAACTTCTCTTTCATCTTCTATTCTTCAAATACTGTTTCGCATTTGCATCGCGATTCTTCAGCAAAAAAAAAAAAAAAACATTTTCTTTTTCTACCATCGATCCATTGCAACAAATGTATGTATTATTATTGTTCAAGAGGCTCAAACACTCAAAATCATCAGACAAAACGAACTCCGATCTTTTAAAAAAAATTTTAAAACGTTTCTTCGATTAACATTTTATCATTTATCCATCCATCCATTGGTTCGTTCTTTCGTTCGTGGAACACACATACACACCCCAGACAAGCATCCAGGTTCCATAATCTTTTATTTTCTCTCTCTTTCATTCTTGTTTTGCAATTGTATGTTCTTGTTATACAGATTTATTTTTTAACAACAAAACAATGATGATGGGATTTTATTTTATTTTTTTTCTATTGATTGATCCATTTGAAATCAAATAATAAAAAAAAGAAATTCTTTTTTTTTTACTGAATTTTACTTAATTCAAGTAGTATGTTTGTTGGTTGATAGATGGCATTTGAAATGGTGGTAAATTTAATAAAACTAAAACGAGTTTTATGAGTCGAGCCGAGAAGAAACAAATAAACAAAACAAAGCAAAAAAAAAAAAAAATCTACTTTTTTGGAACAATATTTGTTGTTGTTGTTGATCGGTCTTCATTCGTTCAATCAATGGTTGAATGTGTTTCAGTGTTTTGTTCTCAAACTCTTTTCACATCATCATCAAAGCGGATTGAGATTTGTTCGATTTTAACGACAACAAGTGTTCGTTTTTTTTTTTTGTTCACCGTAGGGCCAACAATTTTATCTGTTCTGTTAATCATCAAAATCGTTCGAAACATCTCCAAAAGTGGAGTTGAAGTTGATAAGTGTTTTGTTGAAAAATGAATTCATCAAAGGGGCATCAGGATGGACGCCATTCGGGACAATCATCTCCCAACACTTCTACACCGCCACCATCACAACAACAATCGGGTTTTTTTCCCTCATCATCCTCATTCCCCGATTCACCACCATCGTCCCAGAACAACAATAATGGTGGCGGTGGTAATACGTTCAATTCGTTCTTCAACAATCTCAAATCCAATACTAGCAATTTGTTGGGAGGGAAGAATCCTCTGTTCGATCAAATCATCAACATTAACAACTCTCTACAAGATTTGTCACGTATGTTTGTTTGTTCATTGATTTAAATGAAAAACCAAAGTTAATTGTCTGTTTAAACGATTCTAAAACAATGTTAAAGCTCTTTTGAGCTTAAATTGAATCTGTTCAGGATTAAAAAAAAAAAGAAATTAAAAACCGTTATTTTCTTTGAAATAAAAAATTAACAGTTGAATTGGTGTTGTGTAATTGTTAACATTGGAGTAAACTTAACAACCACAACCAATTTCAAATTCCATTAAATTTTTTTTTCTCTCTTTCAAGGCTTTACACAGGGAATACAATTCATCCCATGTAATTGGTTTTCTTCTACTTTGAATGAAGAATACGTTTTCTTTCTGTCTAATCGATATCAAACCAAATTAAGATAAATAAAATATAACAAACCATACAACCTACTTGACATTTTTTCCTCCCTACTTCTTAAATTTTATTTCAATATTCAATGCCTGTAAATGTGTGTGTGTGTAAGTATCTCTGTTGCCATGTTTTATGGCGTAGTTTTCCGTTATTGATAGATAGACAGTTAACAAAACCTACTACCCAAAACGCAAAAAGGAACGTTTTTACCTGTGCTAAAAAAAATACCTATCATGCCGTTCATAGGTGACGTACGAACAAAAAAAAAATCAAAGCTTTACAGAGAGAGAGAAAGTTGTCCAATTTCGTCGATTTCTTTTTATTTTGCAAGATTTTTATTCTTTTTGAATATAGTTTCCTAGGTTTGCTAGTCCGCTCCATCGAACCTCCAAGAACAATGAAATTTTTCCCCAAACACATTAATTTTTTTGGTTAGTTTGTTTTCCAATTTTCCATTTGCTCATTTGATTGCTTTGAACACTGTTGTTGTTACATTTGATTTTTTGAAGCGACGCGTATTTCTTTATGTACAGTTACTCTTGGAACATGGGAAACCCGTAGTTTGGTTTCGTGTGACCAATGTAACACACACTTTTTGTTTTTGTTCAATATTCAAATCCAAAAACGTTGTAGATTTTTTTTTTGTTAGTTGATCGAATTTGTTCGATATCGAATATCGATATCATTGCAGTCAGTTTTTTTTTCACTATGTAATCGATAGTCTGTCTTTCAATTAATTTCAATTCGTTTATTTTTATTTTTTTGACAGAAAATCTGTGCGACATGAACAAATCGACTGATAAAACTTGCAACTCCTGTAACGTACCGTTCAACATTTTCTTAAGAAAGGTATTGTTGTTTTGGAGGAAAAGTTTTCAATAAGAAAAAATATTATTGATTATCAGAAACGATGCAACAAGTGTGCTCTAAGCTATTGCTCACATTGTATGAATCCTTTGGTCGAGCCAAAAAACGGACGTTTCAGGCCAAATTGTTTTTGCCGAAGGTGTTTTGTATTTGGTCAAACTTTGAACATTGATATGCTCAACAATCTTCGTGTACGTGATCTCAAATGGTTTTTGACATCACGGAACATTCCTTTTGATCACTGTAACGTAAGTGTTTTCATGATTTAATCAACAATGAAAATTGCTCATTGTTTTGTTCTGTCTAGGAAAAACGTGAGCTAATCGAATTAATCTTGGAACTTATCAACAATAATGCTAATCGTTCGACGCCAACAAACGCCGATACTTTTTCAAGACACGAACAACGTCGACATTCAGCCGACAATGTAAATAATACAAATATTAATGATACACCGACGCCATCATCACAACATGCATCACAATCATCATCGACCACCAACTTGTTTTCCACTTCATCGACCGCTTATTCCTCTTCATCAGCTTCAACTGCGACCACATTCACTTCGGCTCCAAATTTATCTTTCAATTTGAATGATATTACTAGCGAAGAAAGTATTCGTTCGTTGACTGTTCGTCAGTTGAAACTGTTGCTCACTCGCAACTATGTCGATTTTAAGGGTTGCGTCGAACGAGAAGAATTGATCAGGAAGGTCGTCTTGCTCTGGCAAGACCGCCAACAAACAGATAAACTCAAAGGTTAAAAATTTTTTATTTTAACCTGTCGATTCCATCATTAATGTTTGAATTTTAGATGATCTCGAGAAAAATCCTGACGTCACTATTGGAGACGAGAGTACATGCAAAATTTGCATGGTGAATGTGATCGATTGTGTTCTGTTGGAATGTGGTCATATGTTGACCTGTACAGAGTGTGGTAAACTATTGACCGAATGTCCCATCTGTCGACAATTTGTCTCTAGAGTGGTACACGTTTTCAAAGCTTGATCATTCGATGGTAATGCCAAATTTTTTATTACAATGATCAGTCTATAATAACTTAATGTTGTTGTTTATCGATTTATGTTGTTATTTAATTTTTTACGAATCCGTTATTTTTATTGTTGTTTTTCATCTCTTTTAAAATTCAAGTGTCAGTGTGTGTGTGTGTGTGTGTGTGTCAATTTTAAACTGTATTTTATGTTGATGATAATAAATATTTTTTTAAACTCTTTCGAAAATATCGTAAAATGTATTTCACAAAACTCAAACAAAGAAATAGTTTCCATCTTGGGAAGAAATTCCAAAAATTTTCCGTTTGTAATACCTCAATATGACAACCTGTTAAAATACCCCGTGTGTGTGTGTGTGTTTACCTTCAAATCGATCAATCAATCACAAATCACTCAAAATCTCGCATTTCGCAATTGTAAGAAAATTTCAAGATCAAAGCTTTGATGTAACCTCAAGCCAGTTTTGAGCTATGTTTTGTGAAACTTTGAATGTTCGAATTGTTTCAGTGTGTGCTTTTGATGCTATTTCACTCTCATTGAGAGTTTGATGTCTTGTTTTTATTTTTGGTGAGAGACAAGTGAAATTTAAGATTTCTTTCAATAAGATTTTTATCATTATTACCACCGAAATGAGTGAATGAATGACATGATGAATGTTTCGTAATAGAAATTGATGGGTTTAAAGCATGGCATGTTAGGTAGGTTTTACCCACCACCACCATTTGTCAGTTAATTATTACAATCGAACAAAAAAAAAAATGAATTGCAATTTTCTTTTTCTTCTTCGTCTTTTAATAACATTGAAAATACAATTTTCCGAATTTCATTAAAAATATGAAATTAATTTCTAATCTTCTTCTTCTTTATGTTGATGTGTTGTATCAACATCAAACAATGATCAACAAATCAAATTCTCTTCCCAAACATACCGAAAAGTGTTCGATAGAAATTTTTTTAAGGAAAACTGTTGTTGTATGTTTGGGAAGATTAATTCCACCACAACAACAACAAAAAGAAGTTTCCTGTTTCTTGATCAGTTGGTTCAGGGAATTCGAATGTTTGAAAAATTCTTCACCAATAGAATGGATCCTTCTTTAAACCCTATTATTTGGTTAGATAAGAACATTAAATAAAAAAGAAGCAAAAATTCTTCCTAAAACCTGATTTACTAATTGAATGTTGAATTCATGCAAATAATGGGAGAGGATTTCCCGTGTTTTTTGTTGTTAAACACGAACATAGCTATTATATTATCATCATCAAGTTTGTCTGTATACAGCCAATGAAATGAAAATTCTCGAAACGTTCGATGTTGGACAAATGAAAATCTTCTATAAGAATGGTGATAATGTTGCAATTGGATGAAGGGTGGTGGCATCGTTTTTTTTCTTTTTTTGTTATAAAAACGTTGGATTTGAGTTATCGAATTTTATTCTGTCATCGAATCGATAATCTGTCAACATCATTCGATGATCTTAAAAATTTTCTTATTCAAAAAAGATGATGAACAAAAAACTTTTCTCAGGTTCAATACTGTTATTGATTGTTCTTGTTTCAAATGTAGAATCGCATAAACTTTTGAAAAAACTTTTGGCTCTCAAAGCTGGAGGTGGTTATGGTGGCGGTGGTTATGGCGGCGGTGGCTATGGTGGCGGTTATAGCTATGGTGGTGGTGGACACGAAGTTTGGCCAGAAAAACAAGTGATTCAGAAAGAAATTGTCTACGTTCCAAAGAAGGTTCCTGTACCAGTTCCAGTGCCAAAACCAGTCTACATTCATACCAAAGAGATTGTCACTGTACCAAAAAAAGAAATCGTCTACGTGCCAAAGAAAGAGATTGTTTATGTACCAAAAAAAGAATACATCTATGTTCAACCAAAGAAAGAAATTTGGCCCGAAGAAGTTGTTGTTGACAAGGGCCATGGACATGGTGGTGGCGGCGGTGGTTATGGTGGTGGTGGTGGAGGATACGGCGGTGGTGGAGGCGGAGGATTCGGAGGTGGCGGTGGTTATGGTAAAGGAGGATGGTGAAATTCTTCTTGATCGATTGAGTTTTGTCAAAAATTGAATCTACTCGTGAAAGCTTATTTTAAAAGAATTTTATTTTTATTGTAAATTAAGTAAAATTGAAGATAATTTTTCTAAGATTAATTGAAATAAAAATCTTGAAACTACGAGAAAACTTTCCGAGAAGATTCGAGATTGCTAAATGAGAAAACTTTCTCAAAACATTCGTTTCATGTGTTTTGGTTTTTTTAAATCAAAAAACTTTCTAGATGTCGACAATCTGGAATTTTCGATCTTCTCTTCCTCAAATCAGATTATTCTATAACACTCGTCATCATCTGTGGACTAGTTCCTCTAGGCTGGGTCCAATTCAAGATGAAATCGAAACCAAACTTCGTTCCTCTAGTCTTTCGGTAATTTTTAAAAAAAAATTGATTCGCGCTTGTTCGGAAATGATTTTCACATTGAGATCGCTTTTTTTCTGTCCCTAGAACCTCACTAGTGCAAACAAAGACACACAGTTTTCAGATTCGTGTTGCATTTTTTAGTTTTATTCAAACACATTGTACATTTTTTTTGTATATCGTTCGTTTGTTGTATAGTATGGCATCTCTGTTTTGGGTGGTGGCTCGTGGGGAACGGCTGTCGCTGATCTAATCAGTCATAATGTCATCAAATATCCAAAACATTTCCGACCCAAAGTCTTGCTATATCTTCGAGATCGGAAATTATGTAAAACAATTGAAACCGAACGTGAAAATGTCAAATATTTACCCGGTGTTTGTTTATCTCAAAATTTACGAACGATAAACGTTCTATCTGAAGCTTTATCTAATTCGGATATTTTAATATTTGCTGTCCCACACGAATATATCGAAGACTTATGTTACAAAATCATTAAAGAAGATAATTTCAAAAGGCATAAAAAGATTGGAATTTCTTTAATCAAAGGTTTACATTGGGATGAAAGTGAGGTGAAATTAGAAACTATCAGCCAAGTAATCGAACGTTTAATCGGTATTCCGGTGGGAGTGTTGTCTGGTGCTAATGTTGCCTCGGAAGTTGCACAAAAACAATATTGTGAAGCGACGTTATGTCTTCCGCAACGAGGAAGTCGACAAACAACAACTGAATTGGAAATTCTTCGAAACTTGTTTCAAGCAAAACATTTCAATGTTAGCCTTAATCAAGATCAATCAACAGTTGAATTATGTGGTGCGCTCAAAAATGTTATCGCTTGCGGTGCCGGATTAGTCGATGGCCTTGGTTTTGGCATCAACACCAAATCTACGGCTATTACCTGTGGTTTTCGAGAATTAATATCACTGATAAGGATAATCAATCCGAATTTCAAAATGGAAACTTTGTTTCAAAGTTGTGGTTTGGCAGATGTTTTGGCTTCATCGTTTGGTGGCCGCAACCGTAAAATAGGTGAAGCATTCGCTCGTCACCAATCAAATTCAACTTTAGAAAAGTTGGAACTTCGATTGCTTAATGGCCAAAAATTGCAAGGTCCTAATACGGCTCGGTGTGTTTATGAATTTCTCACTCATAACCAACATCAAGATTTAATTAAATCTTTCCCCTTTTTCACTATGGTTCATCAAATTTTCAACCAAAATGTTGATGCCAAGCATTTGTTGGATTCTATTGGAAGCTATCCACAAACTTAATTAGATTAGCTCAATGTTTTGGTTTAGTGAAACAAGCTTTTTCGAACTTCAGAATCTAAATTTTTTTCAGTTTTCTCATTCATTAATTCATTTCTTTCACGAATAAAGCCAACACATCTGGAAGTAAAAAACGAAAGTTCCATGCACAACGTCCCACCAGGATCGGAAACCCATTTCCGTTTGGTGATTGTATCGTCCATGTTCGACGGAATCAACACACTCAAAGTATTATTAATTTTCAGAAAAAAACTTGAAAAAAAAATTTCTCTTTCAGAGACATTGGTTGGTAAACGATGTTCTATCGAAAAATCTATTCGATAAAGTTCATGCAATCGCTTTGGAGACATACAGTCCTAGTCAATGGTCCCAAGAGATGGGCGGTCAATCAGATCAAAAATCACCGAAATGTCTCGGTGGTTCAAAATTGTAGAAAATGTTTTGAAATAAAAAAAATAACGCTCTTTATGAACAGTGGTGTCTTTTGTGTTTTCATAAAAACACATTTTAGATATTTTGGTGATTCGGTGTTTTTTTTTTTTTAGGAAACTTTGATGCTTTTATTCCAGCAAGTTATCCATCAAAAAGAAAATTCTAGTTGAATTTCAACTATGATACCCAGCCATCGATGTTTCGAATGGATTCAAACATTAAACTTTGATCGAATCGTTGATTTACCGGCACAAGAAATCAGATTGATTTTACCATGTCTGGTTCGAATGTTTCATTGTGAAACGGCTTCGTTGATTGCCGATTCCAATTCAAAACGATGGACCGATAATCGTTTCAAAATTCAACGTTTATTACAGCCATTCAACGAAACCAACGATATTCGCCGATTGTCGGCGTTGGATTATAATCAACTGGAATCCGATGTGAAACGTGAACTACAATTGCGAATGAAAAATTCGACAACCAATGCTTCTTGTCAGCAATCATCATCATCATTGATTAACGGAAGCAACTCGGAATCGTATTTATTATCGAACGTTAAACCAGAAGATTTTGTTCGAGTTTTTGAACGAGAAGATTCACTTTTGATGAAAATGCGTCTCACTCTTTATGAGCTAATAACATTGATGATGCAAATCAAAAATAGTTTAAATGCTGTTTGGCTATCATCTGGATTGCCTGCGATGGCTTCATTTCCGTCCGAATTGCTTGACACTGACATCTATATCGATGAGTTTGTTGATTTGATTTTTTTCGCCATTTCGGAAATGCCAAACACTTTTCAGTTGAGCGAAATTGTTGAAGCTCTTTTGTTAATCAAAAATGGTCCGGAGATAGTTTGCCGTTTGGTGGCCAATTTTCCTGATTCATTTCACGAAGTGTGCAACATTCTCATTAACAATCAAACTTCAGGCAACGACGAACAAAACTTTTTATTTGTGAATCGAGTGGCAGCGTTAAGGAAACTATGTCAAATGAATCCTACGGAATCGTTGAGTGTTCGAAGCGAAGCTGTTGAACTGTGTCGAATGCCGAATCTGGTTGTCTTGTTGACTCTCGATCATCATCGTTTCAAATTGAATCAAAAGAAAAGACGTAACAAAAACTACGATGATGATGAAGATTTGGAAGAAGATGACGACGACGAAGAAGACGATGATGAAGAAGACGACGACGATGATGATGAAGATTTAGATAAGTCTTCTCATAAAGATCTGATCTCGTTCATCACCGGTATTTTGTTGAGCAACAATGAAAAAGTTCGATCATGGTTTGCTCATTACATCAAACGTAAGAATCAAGATTTGTCGCAGCAAAACTCTTTTCTCGAGTTTCGTCTCGAGCTATTGAAACGTTTCCGGGAGGTCACTCAAATGATGGTAGATTTTCAATCATCATCTTCGGCACTATCTAACAAAACGACCAGCGCCAATCAAGAAAAATACGAGGCTTCAATTACAGAGGCTTGCATCATGTTACGGTTATATTGTGCGTTACGTGGCTTGGCGACAATGAAATTTTTGGACGATGAAACTCAGGCCATCAGCCGAATGATCGTCGTCTGCCGTCCTCCACACATCGACATCGGTGTACGTTTTGTTTCGGTTGGGCTGTGTATGATTCTGGCTTTTCCTCAATTGATCACCATCAGCCAAGAGAATGAGAGCAAAATCATTGATTGGATCAAATGGTTGGTGAAGGAGGAAAACTATTTTGGGCGAAAAACCAATTCCATTCAAGCATCGTTTGGTGAGATGTTGTTGTTGATAGCCATTTACTTTCACAGCAATCAAATGTCACAGATCGGTGAATTGGTTTCGTCAACCATTGGCATCAAACTGCCATTACGGACCAATGATCTCAATCTTATCAAACACATTTTCACTCAAGAGATTTTCACCGAACAAACGGTCACTGCTCATGCCATCAAAGTACCTGTGACCAGGAATTTGAACAATAACATCACCGGAACATTACCGATTCATTGTATTTATCAGCTGTTGAAGAGTCGTGCCTTCACCAAAAACCGTGTCCCAATACGGGTTTGGATTTTCAAACAACTTTGCCATTGCATTGGTCCAGTGCATGATGTTTTACCATTGTTGATCGAAGCGTATGTCAATTCCATTTTGATACCAAACACTCAAAGCGGTCATATGACTAATGAACCGATTTCGGAGAATGATCTTAACTCAGTTTTCAATCGTATCGTCTATTCGTTCGAAATACCGGATCTAGATTTGAATTGTGACCAAGATGATGATGATCAAGACGATGACGATGATGATGAAGATGACGATCACGGCAGCGATTTAAGCGATGAAGACAACCATAATGATGATGAAAATAATGGTTTTGATGAAAAAATGGACATTGGTGATGATGATCAAATTGGTGGTGAAAGTTCTTCACGAAATCGGAACAATGCATCGGAAGAGATAGATCCGGAGAAACAACGAGGTTCTCAACCAGTCAGATGTTTACTCACTTCTCAGCTATTGTTTCTGTATTATGTTCTTCTGTATGAGGATGTTCGATTGAACAACATTCGCCAAAACGATCGACCAATAATGAGATATTCAAGCGAATTTCTATCACGGTTACCGATTTTCTATTTGGTACAAAAAACTCAAACTTGTGCCGATCGTTACGGGAAACTGAGGCCATCGTTGTTGAGATTGATTTCGTTTCATTATCCACATCTATGTTTGGTGAGAGATTGGCTTCCACGGATCGATCGTTCGCTTTCCGATCGAGTTCTCATCATCAATCATCAATCAAAACAATCGTCATCAGGTCAAATCAAGAGAATGGTCGCTAATCAACGACGAAAGATTGTCAAACTATTCAGATCATTAGCCGAGAAACGTGATTGCCGTAATCGTGAAGCGTATGGTTATTATGAACAGTTGATAGCCTTACCTGATGAATTACTGTGGCCAATGGCCGCAGATTTCATTCAAACACTACCGTGGATAGTTGAGACATTCGATTCCACTCCACGGTCGATTCAAATTTTGATGAAAAAAATTTGGTTTCGGTTGAATCACATTTTTCCCACTAGACTTTGGGTGATGACTGTCAATGTCCTTCAAGAGACAACATCATTCCTTCCTCATCGGTTATCGGCTTTCACCTGGGACGATATTGTCATTGAACCGACAGCCGTACTTCGTTGCGATCAACGAGTGTTTCGTTCTCCCGAGCTGATGGATATTATTTTGCATATGTTGAACGGTTTTCTATCGGCATCAAGAATAAAATGTGTTCATCATTTGATGGAATGCACCGCCAATATGCCTCGAAACGAAGATGAGAAAAAGAAACGCGAAGAAATGTCTCGAAACTATACACTGGTTTTGGAATCGGCTGCCATTCAAATGTTACTGGAATGTTGTTCGACTCGAATCGATGAAGAGATCGAAACTCGATACGGTAACAAAAATCATGAACCAAAAAATGTTCTCTCAAATATTCGAGAGATTCAGGGTTTGGTTTGTCATCATTTACATCAATCATTCATTGCCGATCCGAATCTAGCGAAAATGGTTCATATTCAAGGTTACAATCCGGAATTGTTACCGATAGCGGTGCAATGTATTCCATCGATGCATATTTGTCTCGATTTCATACCAGAAATTCTACAAACCACCTATCTCACTAAACAGGTAGAGTTTTTGCAAGTTTTAAAAAAAACACTTTTTTTTATTTTCGATTTAGTCGTTCGCAATCAATTTGACATCTCATCTGTGTGTCCAATATCCGATTGTTCGTTCGTTCAGTGTTGGAAAACTTTGTCTGGAAGTTTGTCAAACATTGTTGTCATTGTTGCCCAATGACAAGCGTTCATCGTTTTATTTGTCAGTTCTGCCGGCATTGGAAAGGATTTGTCAGGTGTTTCCGCCAATGATTGAAAGTTTTGTCCGGTTATTGATTTCTTTGGCACAGAAGAACATCTCAACACTGGCATCGCAACAATCAAGTAAATTATTGTCCGTCTCAGATCATTGTTGGCTGTTGCCAATGATAATCGATCATGGCACTAATGGCGATTGTTCCCCAGATTCATCCACCAACGAAATCATGTTCAACAATGTTGATGTTGGTTCATTGGCTAAACATTTGAACAAATCTCAGCTCATCGAGATGAGTTGGTCAGATTTTGAGCAACGGTTCACGGCCGATCAAATCAAACCTGGAGAGATGCTAGCCTTGGCCATTCATAAATCGTTTGGCATGGTGTGTCAATTGGGCTCATTAAATCGTATCTACAAAGATGAAAGTCTTTAATAGAAAATAAATTTCATTTTCTGTTCAAAAAAAATTACCCGACTCTCGGGAAAAATTATCGAATAACAAATGAAGAATTCTTGTACAGAGTATTATTTTTTAAATTTTTTTTTTTTGAATCGTTTTTGTTTTTCTTAACCCGAGAAAAAAAATTCAAATCTAGAAAGATGATTTTATCCTGGTGTTGGGAAACCCAATATTTCTACCATTCAAAGTATTCAAAATCCCGCGATTTTTCCTCTCGGGACTTATTCCCGATATATTTACACAAAGAGAGAAAAAAGAATTTTTTTTTTATACTATTTCGACCCAACAAGACCGTAAAATGTTCTTTGTTGTTTTTGAGCACACACACACACACAGCGAGTGTCTCAGACAATATAGAAAAACGAAGGAATGAGCGAGCAGAAACGACGAACCGAAACGAAAACAACTTCTCCTCAATCTCATCCATCCGCATTATCTGAACAACAAGAAGAAGGTATAGCATCCCTCTCTCTCTCTCTCTCTCTCTCTCTCCTTGTCTGTCCAAACACAACAAACAAGAGGAAAAAAAGAGCAACGAAGTTCAATTTTTTTTTTTTTTTGAAAAAAGTTCAAAGTTTTCTAAGTTTCGGTGTGTGTGTGTATTGAACTGTTGTTTATTTATTGTATACTCGTTGTTCTATTTCTTCAACGGGTCAAATGTGATTCAAAGGTGATAGGTTGTTGTGGGCATTTAGTTTGTTTCATTTGTTCCTTATCCTTTGATTTTCTATAAAAGTTTTTTTTTCTTATCATCATAAAATTTAATATTGGAAAATTCATTATTTATTTATTTGGTTAGTAAACAAAACATTTCAAAGAATTTGAGTTCTAATTCGTTGTTGTTGTTTTTTTTCAAACAGAAAATCGAAGAGCACCATGAAATTATTCACTCTTGGTGTTCGATGATCAAACCTTCCCAAAAAAAAAAAGAAAAATAACCGTCAAAAAAAAAAATGGAAATCGTGCAACGTTTCAATGCATCACTATCGTCGTTATATGATGACAAGCTACCAGTTTCGAAAACCAAAATCTCAGAAATCACTAAACACGCCATCGATGGATACCGTGTCTACAAGCATATTGTCCAATCGGTGGAATTGTTCATCCATAAATGTCGGCCAGAGTATAAACTACCGGCCGTCTATGTGATCGATTCGATTGTGCGACACTCACAGAATCGTTTCCATCAACGTGAGGGCAAAGATGTTTTTGGGCAACGTTTTCAGCGGAAATTTTCGATAACTTTCAACAATCTGTTCGCCACTTGTCTTTCCGATGACAAGGTTGGTTTTTAAATCAAATGTTTAATGTTTTTTTTTTCTAATCAATGGGTTTTATTAAATTCAAAAAAAAAAGCCTAAAATCGTACGGGTGCTCAATCTCTGGCAGAAAAATAAAGTCTACCCGCCTGATGTGATACAGCCATTGTTGGATTTGGCACATCCCGATGCACAATTGCAACCGATTCCTTATGAAATGGCAGCAGCCGTTGTTGCCGCTCGCCACCACTATCATAACAACTCAACAACATTGGATAGTCACCAAGATAGTGGAGGGCTTTGTCGCCACCCGATCATGGATCACAAAGATCTGGTCATTCAGGTGGATCAGGCACCGGTCAAGATCAACTCAATGTTAATCGAATGTTTTCAGAGGCTTCGGCCGCAATGAACGCTTTTGGGCAACTAGCCACCACTCTAACACAACCGGATGATCCGTTGTTTGGCCAATTTCAGCAATTGATCACGACACTCAGTCAAATCAAAGAACAAGGCCAAAGCGATCCGGTGTCAGTGTTTCAACAACTTTCGCAAACTAATAGCAACAATGTTAATAGTAATGCAACAACTGATGTTGATTATCGGTTATCGTTTAATCCCTCGGGCAACAACAATAACCTCAGCGGTAACCAACATTTCATCAACGATCAAATACCAATGAATGAATCGATTGATGGTGATGAAGATGACGACGATATCAGTACGCCAACCGAAGCCGAACCACCATATCCAAAATCTTCGAAAAAGCAAAAACAACAGCAGCAGCAACAACAACTACAATCCACTGAAAATTCTACATCGATGAATTCTTTTGCCAATCTAGTTCAATTAGCGTTTCAACAGAAAGCTGCTCAACAGATGGCTATGTTAAGTGCCATGAACAAATCTGAGAACGGATTGACTGATGAATGTTTCAATGATGTCAACAATGAACCAGAAACAATGTTACAAAAATTTTTGAATTCAACATCTGTCACTAATGCCGGGTTACACGATCTTAACGAATCGAAAGATTATTCGTATTTTGATCACCATTCCGAAACACTTCAATCGGCTCAAGAAAAATCTTTTTGTGGCGAGAGTGATGGTCAGCAGCAACAATCAAACTCACAATCTTCTCATCCTATCGATGAGAACGATTCCAGAAAAAATTTGAACAAAATGGATAAAAACTATTACCGAGAATCATCGTCAACCAGACGGTATAGAAGATCTCGAGAACGAGGTTCTAAATCAAGATCTCCATCAGCGGATCGAGGCTATTCAAGATCCTCAAGCCATAGATACCATAGGCGTGAACGATCAAGATCGCCAAGCACACGTGATTCACGTTATTCATCATCCTCGCGAACACATCGTTCATCATCATCGAAAAATGGTGATAGTTCGTATAGGACACGTCGTTCGAGATCACGCTCAAGATCAGGATCTCGTTCTCGGGCTACCGCAACAGCGCCAACGATTATTGCTACTCCAGTATCACCTACGGTGGAGAAAGCTCGAGAAAAACGTCGAAAGGGTTACCCAGAATCGAAACGTGATCGAATGACAATCTGCAGTACGACATTGTGGTTCGGTCATATTCCTAAGCGTAACAGTTCCGAGGCTGAATTGAATGATCTACTCAGTGAATACGGCACCGTCAACAGCATTGATGTAAAAAAAAAAGAGAAGCAATTTTTGAAATGTTTTTTTTTCAATCTTTTTTTTCTTGAAACTAGATGATCCCTTCGCGAGGATGTGCTTACGTTTGCATGGATCGAAGGCAGGATGCCTTCAAAGCGCTGAAAGATTTGAAAAATCAGCAAAAAATTTTGGGAAGCACTCAAGTCAAATTGACTTGGGCTCCTGGCAAGGGAATGAAAAGCAAGGAGTTGAAAGACTATTGGGACTTGGAGTTTGGTTGTTCGTTCATTCCCATTGCCGAACTTAAAGACGATATTGATTTGGATGCATTGGAGGAGGGCGGTGTCATCGATGAGGATACAATTCCGGAAAGATTGAAAACCATCAGAAAACAGAGACAACAACAAAAGGAATTGTTGGAAAAGCAACAAGTCGAACAGCAACAACAACAACAACAGCAGCAAGCGGCAGTGGCCCAACAACAACAAGCGCAACAACAATTGCAACATCAGTTTGCCGCTTATGCGGCCCCAGGGACAATAGCAGCCATGGCTTTACAACATCAAGCTTTTCAACCACCTCAAGTTGCTCCAATGGTTCCAACAGGTTCGGCGCCTGGTGTTCCGATGCCTGTTCCTCCTCCGCCAACGGTAGGTGCAGCACCTGGAATTATGGCCCCTCCCATGATGCATCAACACTTTGCTCCGCCAGGATCATTCCCTGGTACCGCTTCACTTATTCCGAATCCTCCGATGTTGACTCAGCTGCCACCACAATTGGGAACTCGCCCTCCAATGCTTTGGGTTCCGCCGCCACCTCCACCACTGACTGCAGCAGCCAGTCAATTCACGCTCAATTCTGGTGGAAATCCAGTCAAACCATTACATCAAAATCATCAGCCATTTTTTCCGCTTTCAAATCAAGTTGCACCGCTGCCACCTCCTCCTCCACCACCACCACCACCTCCGCTGCCATCATCAACATCGCTTTCGCCTGCAACACAACAATCTCAGCAAATGATGGTTGAACAAAGTCAGTGCAACGAAGTTGATGAGCTGTCAGATAATGGTCAAGAAATGGATCAATCCGATCAAATGATGATATCAATCGAACAACCAAATCAACAATCGCAACCACAAGATATCGAAGCTAATTGGAACAACAGCATCAGACCGATTAATCCAAAATTTGAAAATGTCGATGACAGAAGACCAGCGCTACCATCTCCATCAGTCAATCATTTAGTCGCCCCGCCAATCATGTTTGGTTCTAGACCACCACGACCTATGGTCAACAATGCTCCATTCGATCATGTTCTCCCGCCACCTCATCTTCCTTCAAATCCAGTTATGGGACAATATCATCGACCAAATTTATCACTTGGAAATGGTCAACCTGGGGGACTACCACCTCCTTATCATGGGTGAGAAAAAAGTGAAAAGTTCGGTTGAAAAAAGTTTTAAAGCTTCTGTTTTTCTGTCTAGTTCTGTTCCGCCATTTTTAAATTCTTCAGATCCGTTTGGTCCGTCTTTGTACGAACTGAAATCAATGGAAAAACAACATTTTGTTGGTGGTCCACAACCACCAAGACCAATGGGTCCGCCAATGCTTCCTCCGCCTCACGATATCGATCAATTTGCTCCACCATCATCAATGGTTGGTTATCATAGGCCGCCACTGCAATTCAATGAAAATAGACAACGAAATCCGATATTGTTAAATCGTGGACCGTTGCCACCAGGAAACTTTCGCCCTCGATTCAATAATAGAGCCCCTGGTCAATCGTCATCTCCGCCTCGTTTTTGGCAACAACAACCACCGCTCAATCATGGTCCCGGAAATTTCAACCCAAACTGGAGAATGAACAATAATTGGAACAACAATCGAAACAACAGCAACCGGAACAACAATTACCAAGGTCCCAATCATCAAAACTTTCAACGTTTCCCAAAACAACAGCACCGAAACAACAACAATTATCATCAACAGCAACAGTCGAAAAACTTTCCCGTTGACAGTAACAATCAATTGGTCAAAGAATTCGAAGAGAACAACAACATCAAAACTGATGAATGTGGTGGTCAACAAGCCATCAACACTGCTACTAATAAACCAGCGGCGGCACCGTCACCATCAGAAAATGGCCAAAATGAATCTTCTGAACAGGCGACAGTACCAACAACAGATGATATCAAAACAGAAACATGATCATAATCATCACGTTCTTTTGAATATTGTTATGGTAAGTCCGTAAGAACTGGTTATAAAAAAAAAAAATCTCATATTTTGTTCAAAACAAACTAGAACGTTTTACGGATATTCTCGGATTTTATTCAATTTTTTTTTTCTTCAAAATCTTTCGAACGCATCAGCCATTCATCATCTTCATCATTATCATTGAAATATTTGTGTAAAGAAAATATTTTTAACACTTTCTTTGAAGCCAGACTAACTTATTTGCATCTCAATCATCTTTGAATGTTTCTTGGAACGTTTTAATCATCTCTCTCTCTCTCTCTCAATATAAATATATAGATTATGGATTTTTTTTCTACAATAACTTTTTGATTCATCAACTATCTTCTTCTTTTATAAAAAAAATTTGGAACAAAACTGTTGTAAAATTTGATTTAAAAAAATTTTTCAAATAAATTTCTCATCAAAACACTAGATGGCAGCAAGAGAAACGCCCAAATTTGAGCATTACTTGGTGTGTTTTGAACTGTTTCTATCGAACAATCGATCTCAGCCAAGAAATATTTAAAAAGAAAAAAAAATTCGTTTTGTTAGAAAAAAAAACGCCCATCGTACAACATCGTTTATTATTTGATTGATCTCTGAGAAAAATAATCTCCGAAAAAAAAGTTCAAATTGCAATTTTTCAAAAATTGTATGAATTATTATTTTGTTAGCCTAATTATGGTTTTTTTGTTCATAAAAAAAAGTATTAATCATATTTAAAAAAAAAAAGATATTCCTGGGAAGACAATTTGTTTAGAAGACAACAACAACAACAAGATGTGAGACAACCAACCTGAAAACACCCCATTTCATTATCTGGTTCATTGAAACGTTCGTCATCAGAATTCGAAGGCCAAAGTGGGAAATCAATGAATTATTGGTTGACTGAAAACTTTGGTGGCTGTTCAATTTCTCTAGTTTTTCGGTTAAACTCCAATTTGTTTTTGTGTCGATGATCAACAATGATATATTTTGGTGATGTTTCAATAGGAATATTTGATTGGAGAAAAAATCAGTAAATTTTGAGGAAAAGTATTTTTTTGATGACGACCACGACAACAACGATGAATTTTGATCTTTTCTTGTTTGCCAAGCAAAATGTTGGTGATAAAGTGAGTGTTCTTTGGTGTGCTCATTGAACAAACAAATATGGCTTGATATTGTTATGATGGTGATGGTGGTGGTAGCACAGGAAAGCAGAAAATCTTCAACATTCCTTTCAAAAACAACGTTACGCATTCTCTTTTGTTTCATGCCACTACATGGTGTGTCGTCATCCAACACAAAAGTCAGTGGCAGCATAACAACAACGACAAAAATCTATTCCAACCATTTCGTTATCATCAACGTCGTCGTCACTGGTTTGGTGGTGGTATTTTGTCGTTATTGTTTCGGGCAACTGTACTTTCAGTTGTTGGTCGTTATTGTTCATTTTTTTGTTGTTGTAGCCTTCTCAACGTTTCTTCTAGTTAGTTTCTCTTCCAGTTCTCATCAGTTCAAATCTTCCAAAAAAAAAACTCGCCGCATAGCCGAAAAACAGCTAACCAACCAACCGTTTTGTAAAAAAAAACCTAACTCGTGTGTCTCTCGATGCTCAACAATTGTGTTGTTGTTGTTGTTGTTCAAATCTAAATTCCCAATAATTGATTGAATGAATCATCATCAGAAAATCACAAAATCATTAACCAGTCATTTCAAAGGGTTAATTGATGGATGATTATTCGAAGAAAGTGTTGAAGAAGATAATGCTTAAGATAGTGTTGTCTTATTGCTTTGAGTAACCAGAGGCATTTGCTTTTAAAAATTGTATCTCTGTGTGTGTGCTTCAATGGTGTGTATTTCACATGTTTTATCTTTTGTCTATTTTTTTCAAATTTTTTTGATTTGTTTTTTTCTTACTTTTGTGTCATTTTGATTAGTGTTATCTCATTCAGAAGACCACTTAAGACAGATAAACAATATATTGGTGCTTCGTTTCGGCGCCACAACCGAAGCTAAAAAAAATCTTATCAATACTATCATTCTATCCACCAATAAGGTGTGTCCCTAGTATTATTGTCAAGTTATGCCAAAAGCAAACAAAACTGATTCGTTTTATTTTTTCTCCCCTCAAAAAAAAAAGGATCGTTTGTAAAGTTTTTTTTCGAATTTTTCTTCTTTTTTTCTGAACACAAATGGAAACATCACCGGCTATCACTGGATCGAGCTCGACAACCAATTCGATATCATCGCCCAATCAAAATATGAATATCGATGGTGAAACATCTCCCAATGTTGGTAGCGGTGGACAGAGCCTCACCGAAACTGTACGTGGACAGTTGTTCGAAGTTGGACCACGGTACACCAATCTGGCTTATATCGGAGAAGGTGCCTATGGAATGGTTGTGTAAGTTATTTGAATTTTTATTTCAATTGGAAAACTGATCGGAAACAAACATAAGATTTGTAGCAAAAAAAAAATCGCTCAATTACCTTGCTTTGTATTCATTAGTGGAAACATACGCGCAGGTGTTTCAAATTGGGTCTCACCAATTTTTCTCACAAAATTTCAATTTAGGAAACATTGTTCTCACTCTCCAGTGTTTCAAGGTCTAACACAATGGGAACAGTAAAAAGAGCTCGATTCAATCAGTTTGAAATAAGATTTTTTTTTTTTTTAGTAAAACAAAAATTTAATCCACATTGGGTTTCTGGAACCAGTCCTAGTTCCTTGAACAAACAAGCAAAAATTCTATTTATGGAAATTATTTGAAGAAAATCTTTTCTGGGATTAATACTTTTGTTTTCTTCCAAGAATTTAGAATACTTCTATTTCTATTGAAGCCGTTCAATGATAGCCCAAATATTTGAAATGTTTTTTTCCTCGTTATTTCTCGATTCTGAATCCTAGGGTTATATCAGGAATTTCCTATTTATCAATCTTATCAATTTGAAAATGTTTTTGATTTCTTTATGTAAAACATCACAAACCTTGTCAAATGCTGACGCGAGAATCAGGCTATTGAATAATGTTTCATAGTGTTGGAATCTGTTGGATTCTTTTGAAAGGATTTTTTTTATTTAATTATTCTGGTTTTTTTTTGATTTTTTTTGATTTTGATGACGCTTGATGTAAAAGGAATTGAATCCATCGGTGTTGATTGAAAACTTTGCTTAATTGAATCGGTCCTAGTTAGACCTGATAAAAACATTTGTCCATCTTCCATTCAACGTTTGTCAAACACAATGGGCCCAAACAAGAGAAAGAGAGAGAAATTAGTAAAAACTTTTGTTTGTTTTTGATTGATCCTTCTGGATATTGAATCCCGGGTTCGATTTTCTTTCCGATTGTAAATTCATTTTGTATCTGGGTTGAGGGCCTAATAAAATATAAAATGGACCAAAATAGGGAACTTCTTCCCTTAGCAAAAAAAAATCGGGTTTTTTTTCTGGTATTAGTAGCACGGTTAATAAATAATGCTGGTGATGACGATGTTGCCCATTAAACTGTCTATCGTCATTTTAATGGATAATTTAAAATAATCTCTTGTTATCAAAACCATGGACCATGCTAGGTTTTTTTTTTCAAAGGGGAAAAGGGGAAGCTCAAAAATAAAATAATATTGAAGGAAAAAAATTTGAATAAATTAAATCAAAATTTTGGAAAAATTTTGTTCCAAAAAAATAAAAAATTCTTTGGAACTCTTCGTTGAATGAATTCGGTGAATTAATAAACTTGGTTCTCTTCTTTTGGTTTTGTTTCATGAATCCGGGAATCGAAATTATTCCCAAAAATAATTTTCTGGGTTTTTTTTTTTGCGAGAATCCAACTACCAGGGAGAGGAAACATTTTCGATTTAAAAAAATTCTCATTACATGATTGGTGAGAAAAAAAACCATCTAGGAACTCGGTTTTTTTTGTTCTCAAATTTTGGATCGATTGGTGTTTTTTTTTTTTTTTTTAAAGGTATCAGAAGAATAAATTTTTGATTAATCTCCGGAGTGGAACGAGAAGAGAAAAAAAAAGGTAGTTTGGTTTCTGGATCCAAGCTCAATATTTTTTTTTTTTTTTCTGGAACCCAAACCAAACACACGAATGTCGTCATTGATTGTTGTTCCAATATATTATAACAATGATGATGAAATCGTTTTATTTATATGTCAACTGGGAAATATTCCCCAATTCATTCTCATCTTGGTGTGTGTGGTTTGCTGAAAACACAAGGACTATATGCTGTCCCGGGAATGTTGAACTTGCTCCTGGGCCCTTGTTGTTGTTGTTTTTATGCGAATTAAAATGGGGCCAAAGAAGAAAAAATTGAAAAATGTTGCTCGTTCGTTTGGGATTGAATTATATAGCGCGGTTATAATGTGCGCACCAGCCGAATACAACACCAAAACACAAGGCTCTTGATTTCATCAAATCCTAGAGAAAAGTTCCAGCTCAACTATTGTTTCGAATTTTCTGTTTAGTTCGAAAGTTTTGAAGTTTTCTATAAAAAAAACAACAGTTCTGTTGATGGTCCCTGTACCGAGTAGCAAGAGACACAGGAATCTAGGAAAGTTCCTTTCAACTTACGCCATTAGGTGATCAATGCTTCCAGCGAAGATCGAGAGATGAATAGAAGAGAAATTAATGAAAATTATCTTCGGGAATGTTTTTGGAAATTTAGGAAAATCCTGGCCTTTGACAAAGCGAGCAACAAGTCACCAAACTTCGAATCTTGTTGTTTTTTTTTTTTTTTTTTTTTGGCTAACCAAAAAACTTTTTTTATGATCAGTGGCAAAATCTGGTTCACGGACAACCAGCCTAATAAAAGTGTTCAGCTTGGCATGATTGGCGACGATAGTTAACGTTTTTTTTTTTTTTTGGTGAAAACTTTTGTATATTTCTCCTTTGATGATTGTTATCTACGATTATTGTAAACTTCGAGATCTCTAGTCCAACTATATAAATCAAAGCTGCCTGAGTGCATTTGGTGTGTGTGTGTGTCTGTGGCTAATAAAACTTAATGAGTGGCGAAGAGAGAGAGAGGTCTTCGTAGATATATCAAATGATTATTTTAATGATGACGATGGAAATGAGCCAAAAAAAAATTAAATTCAAGGGCTCATCGTGATGAATGAAACGAATTAGAATTTGATTAATACGCCTTCTCTCTCTCAAGGTTTTCTAAATTTAATTTAAGAAATTGTTTTGGGTTTTTTTTCCAAGAACAAGAAAAATTAGGTTCTCCATGCATTCTCATTGGGAGAATTGGCTCTGATTGAAGGCTGGGGAAAAAAAATTACTAACTGGTTTCTTGAGAATTCAAGCGGTTCTAGGGATTTGAAAAAAATTTGATTGAAAGTGTTTATAGGTAAAACCGAAAAATTACGGGTTTTTTTTTTGTTTCTCCATGAAATGGGTGGTTCGTTTTGATAATAAGTCGTTTAGTTTTTTTTTTTCAATCGTCATCCCAAGTTTAAGCATTGTGAGGAAAAATTCTTGATGCTTTATGACTTTCATGGCTTCATTAACGTTCGAAGATTAAATCTTTGAGAATTAATTCCAATGAAGAATGTTTTCCATTATCCAGCATACTTTGAAAATAATGGTTGAATGATTAAAAAAAACAGAAAACAATGCGATACTCACTCTCTTCACATCATTGTTTTTGTTGATAGAACATTTTGATCAAGTCATTTCAACCAGAGAACCAGAAAAAAAAGCTTTGTCATTTCCATCGTCGTCGTCGTCGTCGTAAATTTCATTACAGTTTGAAAACAATACCGTTAAAAATACCGTAAGATTTCGCCTAGATTGAACCATTTTTTTTCTTTCGGGTATTGAAATACCGTCTCAAAAAAATAAAAATCCGTCGGTTTGGGCTACCGTGTGTGTGTGTTTCACTGTCTCAATTTATTCCATTCGTAGCGTTGCTCGAGTTGATTGCTTTAGGTTTTTTTTTTTTTTTTCTCGACGATTCTCGGTTTCTATCAGTTCTAATTTGATTAATTTTCTCTCGCGATCCGATTACTGAGGATTCTTGTTGTTGAGAAATAGCCCAATTCCCCAATGGTAATAATAATTGCAAGGTGTGAACAAACAAACAAAGCTTCTAAACAAAACTTGATTGTGTTTGTTTAGGTAAAGTTTTTGTTTGTTTTTCTTCTTCATCCCTGGGTAAAGCCCTGTCATAAATGTTATTGTTATTTAAGGCATACAACAATAAGAATAACAATACTTTGGATGAAAATTCTGTTCCAATTGGAATTTTTTTTCTCGGTTTTCTTATTAAAAAAAATTTTCTTTTTTCTTCTCATATTCCTACAGCTCAGCGTACGATAATAGGACCAATCAAAAGGTGGCCATAAAAAAGATCTCACCATTCGAACATCAAACCTATTGTCAACGAACATTGAGAGAGATTAAAATTTTAACCCGTTTCAAACATGAGAATGTGAGTACTAATCTCTAATCGGTTGTTTTTGTATTTAATGAATTTTTTTTTTTTTTTTTTTTTGTGAAGATTATCGATATTCGAGATATTATTTGCGCCTCGAGCATTCAAAGGATGCGTGATGTTTATATTGTCCAATGTTTGATGGAGACTGATCTTTATAAGCTGTTGAAAACACAAAAACTGAGCAACGATCATGTTTGTTATTTTCTTTATCAAATTCTACGTGGCCTAAAATACATCCATTCGGCGAATGTTTTACATCGAGATCTCAAGCCAAGCAATCTGTTGCTTAATACGACGTGTGATTTGAAGATTTGTGATTTTGGTTTGGCTCGAGTTGCCGATCCAGTTCACGATCATACCGGATTGTTGACCGAGTATGTTGCCACTAGATGGTACCGAGCACCAGAAATCATGTTGAACAGTAAAGGATATACCAAATCAAGTAACTTTTGTTTGCGATGAATTTTGAAAAAGTTTTCAACTTGTTTTTTCTCTATCTTGTTTAGTTGATATCTGGTCAGTGGGGTGTATTTTGGCCGAAATGATCTCCAATCGACCTCTTTTTCCTGGCAAACATTGTAAGTTTGAACAAAATTTTTTTCAATGATAAAGGTTTTTTGAATCAGATCTTGATCAATTGAACCATATATTGAATGTTCAAGGTTCACCAAGTCAGGAAGATTTGAATTGTATTATCAATCCCAAAGCACGACAATATTTGCAAACATTGCAACCAAAACCCAAAATACCGTGGGTTCGTTTGTTTCCCGATGCCGAACATCCGGCCCTTGATTTACTAGACAAAATGTTGACCTTCAACCCGAATAAACGAATCACGGTGGAGGATGCTTTAAGTCACAGCTATTTCAGCCAATATTACGATCCTAACGATGAGGTAAAAAAAAAAACTTCTTTAGAAAGTTTTTTAAAACTCTTTTAAAATAGCCTGTCGCTGAAGAACCATTTAATTTTGATATGGAACTTGATGATCTTCCACGAGAAAAACTGAAGGAATTGGTCTGGGAAGAAGCAACCAATTTCCATCAACGTCGTCAAGCTGCTTAACATATTTTTGTCAAATTCTTCGAAAGTCCAAGTTTCTTGTTTATTGCCAGAAAAATTTTCAAGAATTTAGTTTGGCCAAAAAAAAAACTGGTGGTTAACCAATTCAATATTTTTTTTCAAAAATTGTTTGTTGGGCTCTTCTCGCCTCTTCAACTTTTCAGCCAAAAACTAAATTTAAATTGAAAAAAAAACATTTTCTTACCAATTCAAGGAAGCACAAACTTTGAACAACCTGAGAATAAATTTTGGAACTGTTTGAATTTGATGAATCCACTGGTGCGTTCATTTGGAATCCAAAAAAAAAATCTACAAAAAACACCAAAAAAGCTATTTGTTTAATTTTTTTCGTTTTCGCATTATGCAAATCAAAATTTATTTACCTGGTTATTTATCACAGAGAGAGAGAGAGAGAGAAACGTAATTTTTTTCCATTAATTTTATTTGTTGTGCGTGTCTGTGTGTGTGTGTTTGTTTATTTTTTTCGAATTTTCCGTTTTTCGTTATTGTTTGCCGTAAAGACTACGTACCACTACCTCAGTTCTGAACCAAAAAAGAATTGTTTTTTTTTTCGATAATTTTTCTTTCGAAGACTTTTGGTTCTTCTTCTTTTTCACAACCATCGATTCAAGTTGGACAAGTCAACGACGGTTTTGTTGATAAATTCTACCGTGTTTTTTTTTTCAAGACACACCAGGTAGTTTTCCGAAATGAAACTTTTTTTGACAAGCTTTTTTAGCTTTAAGAAAATTTTACCCCGCTGACGTTATTGTTTTTCCCTCAATGATACAATGCCACCCAATGAATATAAATTAATCTTCATATTTAATCTTCAACCTCTGTGTTCTTGTTGTTGTTAATCCATTATATATTTTCAAATAATTGGAAACAAAAAAATTCTTCCTTGTTGTGTGAGTGTGTGCTTGCTTGCTTTTTCTAATAAATTTTTCTTTTTTATTCTCTGTTTCAAAAAAAAAAACAAAAAACAATCAAAGCAACCTAAAAGAAGAACCACATACCAATATTATTATGATACCTAAAAAAATTTGGTTGTTAATCCCTAGGAAAGCAAAAACAAACAAACACAATCTATTTTTTCGATTTACTGTTTTTGTTTTCTCTTCTTTATTTCTTTCTTTTCGTTATTGTTTTTTCTCGATCAATACGATTTTTTTTGCTTCATTTTCTCATTATTTTGTTCAGAATGATGATGAATAATTTTTTTTCTTCTTGTGTTTGCTGTAAATTTTCAATTATTAATGTATTGTATTTCTTTTTTTGTTCACTATTTTTTTTTCCGAAATTTCTCTTCTCATCTCAGATAGCTTGAATCATCAATGATGAATTCATCTTTTTATTTTAAACAACCAAAACGACAAAGAAAAAATCATCTCAACAAGTTTTTATTCATCTATTGAGAGAGAGAGAAAAAAATTTTAATATAAAAAACATTGTATAATGAATTACACCTGTATTTGATGAATTTTGTTAATGTTTTGTTTTGTTGTTTTTTTTTATTCTCAAAAAAAACCTCCTTTCTTCCTATAATTTTTCAATAAATGTCCCTGTTTTTTTTTTAATTCAATTTTTTAGTTTTTTCTTGGAAATAAACGGATAGCTTATTGAAACTTGTTCGAATATCGGCAGTGAAGCCGACATTTTCTATTTGGAAAAAAACGACGTTTTATTCTTCTTAAGAGTTTTCAGATTCTTTTAATAAGATAAATTTTTGTTTTCCAATATTCTGTTCAATCATATTGGATAAAATTCTAGAAATTTCTATTTGAATTGCTTCAAAAAAAAAAATTGTTTAAAAATTAGAAAAAATGTGAAAATGGCAATCGATAGATGGCAAGCTATGCATCAAAAAAATTGACATAAATCATTAGAAGGAATTTAATAATTTCTATTTAAAACTATTATTTTAGAAATAACAATTAATTTATATTAAAATTTTTTCAAAAGTATTATAAAATTGAGATTAATAAATTGAATAATAGAAAACTATTTTTTTAATTTATAAAGAAAAATTTTTTTTTTTATAATTTTCTAGGATGGGGGATTGCCGGGTGATTTCAACCACAAACTAAATATTAAAAAAATTAAAGCAAAAAAAAATTTAACACGATGACACCACCGAACGAAAGGACGAGGTGATGGGAACTTTTTTTTTTTTTTAAAGAAAATCCTTCAACGCATGCGCAAGTTTTTTTTCTTGTTTTTTTTTAGAATAATATTTTTCTTTTTTTAATATTATTTTCTTTCTAACATCACCAACCAACCACACAACCAACCCAACCAACCAACCAACCAACCAACCAACCAACCAACCAACCAACCAACCAACCAACCAAAACAAACCAAACAAACAACAATAATAATTCGAAACACACGCACACACATACAAAAAACAAGAATTGGTTGTTGGTTGGATGGTTGGTGTGAGTCGGTGTTTGGTGTTCATTCAACCACATTCTGTTCGTTTTCCCGACAACAACAAACACCAAAGACGGGTTCTTTAGTTTTTTTTCTAGAGATCCCCCGTTTTTGTTTCGTTCCCTCTGATTTCTCTCGCCCTCGTGTAGATGGAAAATGTTTTTTTTTAACCATCATCATCATCATCAGCATCACGGTTTTATTTTTTTTTCTCTGATTCGATTCATTCGGCATCATCATCATAAAATTCGGGTGGTGGAATATCTATGGAAGAAAAAAAAAATATAGAAGCTAAGTCTATGTGTGTGTGTCTACGTACAACAACATTCAAGACCATTCTCAATATAAACGAATTCCAGTAAAAGAGAGAGAGAAACAAGAAAATATAAACTTGTAAACTTGCCTTCCAACAACCAAATAAAACACAAAAACAACAAAAACGAGAAAAAAAAACAGAACAAAAAAAAAACAAACCTACAGTACAATATCTTTTTTCTTTGTGGAAAGCAAAATTTATTGAATCGGGTTGTCAAGAATCGAATAAACTCGTTTCCGTTTCTTTTGCTTCAGTTGATTTTCAGTGAATAGAATTTGAAATTCTGATCAGAATTCTAGAAAACAATCAGATTCAAGATTTGTTGAAACAAAAAAAAATTACTTTTTTCTCCTTGTCTCAAGAAACCAAAAAGTAATATTTTGCACTAGAAACGTGAAGAATAAGACAATGATTGAAACTTTGGAAACATCGTATAAAAATTCATTACCATACAAATTATTTTTCAGAAAAAAAAGATTCATATTTCCATTATCATCATACTAATGTTTGGGGCATTCATTGTTTTTTTTTTTTTGACACGTTCCATTAAATAATGGCAATTTTTCTTTCATAAAAATGTTTTAATGCAAATTGAAACCAAGTTGAATTTAAACTGAAAAATAATTTAAGTGAATAAACATATTATGTAATTAACCAAAACTGAATTGAAATAAGATCTTAAGAATAAAAAAAACATTCGAAAATATTCTTGGAGGAACAAGTTCACAGAGAATGTGACAAAAACAAAACGTTCGAAATTGTACTTGCGTTTTTCGAACGTTTTTCTTGTTTTTTTTCTAATCATTGTTACTGTTTGTCATTATTGTTCGATTTGTCAGTATGTCGATAACCTTTGTTTAGTTTTTCTTTCTAAAGGTAAACTCTGGATAAGGTATATTTTTTTCATCACCATTAAAAAAAAGTAAATTTTCTATTTTTTTTTTTTTTTTTTTTTTTGAAAATAAGAAAAACGATTATTAATGAATGAAACAACGATTAAACAGCAAGAGAAAAAAATACCTTCGAAGAAGGAAGAATTTTGAAGGTTTTGAGAAAGAAAAAATAGAAAGGGAAATAGAAGAACGATTTCGTTATTTCAAAGGCAGTGGGACAAATTCTGAAATGATCGAACAAACAAACAACAACAAGTAACCAAAACCATTAGCCAAAAAGAAAAATTGTTCTATGTTGGTTGAATAATCGATTTTTTTTATTTTAGAATAATTCTTAGAAGAAATTTTATTGAAATTAATCGACTGTATGACATTTGAACAAATGAATGAAAATTTATTCTAAATTTATTTCAATATACTAATGAGCGAGATGGTATTTATTTTTTCAATCTTAAATCTAATTACCATCACATCGATAATCTCTTGGTAGAGAGATTTCACTGTATTTCAATTTCATTTTAAATTAATTTTGGTGTTTTTCTATTTTTTTTTTTTTTTGTTCTGTTTTGTTTATTTTTATTCGAACAGCAACAACAGCAAAAATAAAACATCGTTCTCGTCCATAATTTCACCTCCTCCTTCTTCTAACAACACCACCATCATCACACTCCAACCAAAAAAAAAAGAAAAAAAAGAAACTTCTCGTCGAAAAAGAGAGAAAACGCTTAACCAGATCTAAAACTAAAAAAAGAACCTTTTTCAATAAATATAAAAACCATCATCATCATATAGACAACAACCCGATATTAACAACATTGAAAAAGAAACCGAGTGTGGAATTCAAATCTTTTTTTTTCGCTTGGAACACCAGCCAACAACCTGGTATGTTAAAAAGAAAAAAATTTTTTGAGCCTTCTCTTGTTTTAATTTTTTTTTCCATCTAGACTCTAGAGTGTTGACCGTAAACGATGAAAAAGAATTTTTTTCTTTTAATATTTTCAGAAAAAAAAATCAAAGAAAAAACAATTGACAACCAGAGAGAAGAAAAAAAAACAGGTTGGGCTTATTACAATCTACTCCACCACCACCTCCTCCAACACATCACAATAACAATTCTGAATGTTTTTTTTTCACCAACCAAAAAAAAAAAAAAAACATTTAGGCAAAACACAGAAAACCCCCTAACAAACCAACCAACCAACCAGCAATAACAACACTAACACATGTTCCCGACAATGTTTTTGGTGTTTCGAAAAAATTGTAATGAGACGCGACATGAGTGTGTGGTGTGTGTGTCCTGAAATCACCACCACCACCAAAAACATTGTCGCCGCAGTCAACAATAACCGAGAGAACGGTCCCTAGGTTCAAACGATTCACAGAGTTCATTTATTTTATTTTAATGACCGGTGTTGGCAAAAGAAATTCATTTAAATCAATAATTAATCTTAAATTAAATTTGGTCTTTGTTGAAAGAAAAAAAAACCCAGGACCCACACACACACACACACCCACCCTAGAGCCTGTAATTTGGTTTTTCAATTTATTACCTGAGAAGAGAAAAAATGAGTTCATGAGTTCATCATTGCGCCAAAATTTAAAGTCAAAATACATCCATGACGACATTTTTTTTGGCTTGCATTTAAGTGAGCGACTAAAAAATTAAATGAGCACTTTTTTTTCAATTTTTGAGCGGTTTTTTTTTCAACTTTTGAGCGGTTTGAAAAAGCAAGTGAGCAGATCAAAAATTTAAATGAGCACTTTTTTTATTTTTTGAGCGGTTTTTTTTCAAATTTTTGAAAAGTTTTTTTATATTTTTATTTATTTATATCATTCTACTAAATTTTAAAAGAGTGTACTTTTTTTAAATATTAATTTAGCTTTAATTTGTATTTAAATCGATGAATTTAAAAAAGTTTATTTTTCAAAAAGCTTGTACAATTTAAAATTGAATTTCAAGTTTTTTTATATAAAATACTTGAAAATTTTTAAATATTTAATCGATGAATAATATTATTAATAATGATAAATAAAAATAAAAAAATAGAAAAAATTTTTTATTTTGATATTAATGTTCAAAACTAAAAAATTATATTAATATATTTATTTATTAAATTTTTCAAAAAAACCTTAATCTACTAACAACGCTTTTGTCGCTTTTTGAGGGCGTCCTCGTTTTCTTTTTTGCCCTATTGGCGTGGACTCCACTGCAGCAGGAGACTTGACTAATTTATAAAGAATAGCTAATCCAAGTATATGCTTGCATTTGTATTTTTTTAAATAATTTGGACAAGTGCAGTTTGCACTTGTCCAACGATCGCTATCATCGCAGTTTTTCATCTTAACGACCCATACAACAAATGCTTTTTTTTTAAACTCATCGAAACTCTTCCATCGCATTTTTACAGCTCCGGATATTTCTTCTTCGGTAACTGATTTGAACTGATTCGCTGGACAGAAATATTTGACATAACTTTTTGTTGATTTTGAAGTAATTGTCTTAATTCAAATTGAAAAAAATTGTAAATAAGAAAAAATAAAAGTAAATTACTTTATTGCTTCGGACCCAATGATAAGCCTCCGTCCATTCGGCTAGACTTATAGTTGGAGTTGTGGAAAAATGTTGATCCAAGCGATATCTTTTGGACCAACGCGACGCTGATTCCAAGCTTAAAGGTAAAAACCGCGACAAGGCCATTCTTTCTCTTAGCGTGCCTTCTTTTTTTATCACTAAATTAAAAGACTCTAATGCATTATTCGTTGATGGCAAGCAAACTTTGCCATCACCAACGCCTTCATGCCAAAGATCGTGGGAGGTTAGCCATAGTTCCTTCATATAATTCAGGAAGGTTTTTTCGGATTTGTACTTTTTCTCAAAAAGCTCTGTGGCTTTTTTGAACATTTTGATATTGTGAACTACTTGAAGTTTTTCAATATCTGATATCATATCATTAGGCTCGACATTTTCAAGTCGGCATAGTTTATTGTTAATATTTCTTCTAACATGTGCCCAGCACATGCACAATACACTGTTCGGCCCAAAAACGTCCACAAATGCTTGACGGATAGCTCCTGAGGCGTCTGATATTAAAAACTTCGGACGAATATTAGGATGATAATCATATAGAGATTTAAAAATAAAGTGAAACGAATCTTTTTGTTCGTCCGAACAAATGCAAAGACAAACTGGGTGAAAACTTCTATTTTTGTCAGTTGTTCCAACAATTAAAACTGGCATGCCTTCCCAGTTTAATTTATAAGTTGCGTCCGCGTTCAAATGTAATTGTTCAATTGCGTTTGACAAAAGACGCTTCGTTGATATAGCCACTCGAAATGATTTTTCGGCATCAGAACTTACGATTTGATGGGAAAAAACGTAAGCTTCATCTGAATCATCAGGAACTTTTGAGTTTAACTTACACCATTCTTTTAATTCTCCAATACTGATGGTTGATGATCCATATTTATCAACCCGCAATCGATGAATGTAGTTGACCACTTGGTTTTTATTTTTTATTGGAAGATTTCTGCTTCTCAACTCTTCTAAAATTCGCTTCGGAGGAATTTTAAACTCAAAAAGAGTCTCAATTACTCTTTTTGCTTCCTCACTTAAATAAAATGATTTTTCACTGTCATTGATTTGAGAGCATGTGTGCTCATCTTCGGTTCGGTAGACAATAGCTTCGGAGCTGGAACTGATTAGATGGATATGCAATCCTGCGTTGCATTGAATTTTGTTTCTTCGTTTCACTTTATTAACACGGTAATAAATTTTTTTTCCATTATTTTGTTATTAGTATATGCCAAATACTCCAGTTTTTTTTTGATTTTACGAATCTAACAGCTTCTTCTTTGGAAGGAAAACTTTCATCGAATACCCATTTACGAGCTCGTTTTGAGCTTGGTAACGAAACTGAACTTGCACTAAAATCTGAATCGTGATCCATTATAAAAGTTATCACAAAATCACAAATCAAATCGGAAGTTTTAAATTGAAAAAAAACCGCTCCAAAAAAATAAAAAAAAGTGCTCATTTAAATTTTGATCTGCTCACTTGCTTTTCAAACCGCTCAAAAGTTGAAAACAAAACCGCTCAAAAATTTGAAAAAAAAGTGCTCATTTAATTAGTCCCCATTTTTTTTTTTTTGTTTCTTTGTGTGACCATTACCGCTACCACGGCTTCCAATACGGTAATACTAAGCTTTCTCTCTTCATTACCGATCTTGAACAATGATGAAACGTTTCAATTCTGTCATTCACTAAATAAAAGATCGAGAGCAAAAATGACAAAATCGAAAGCCACAGATGATTAAAAACGGTGTTTGAAAGAAGAGAGAGAGAGAGAAAAAAAAAAGTATACGGCATGTTTGGCGGAAAAAAAACATTCGAAAAAAATATATATATCAGGGGATGAAAGAGGAGCTAAAAAAAAAAAACCTCGGATACTTTTTTCTGACCTCCTTCTTGTTAGTTTTCTTCTCCTCCTCCTTCTTTTACCCCTCTTTTTGAAAAAAAAAGTTGTTTCTGGTTTTTTGTTTTGTTTTTGTTTCCGAAACCCGCCGCCGTCGACAATCTCGCCAATCGGGAACGGTGTGTTCAACTCTCTCTCTCTCGAAATACGTTGAATTCCCGGTTTTTTTCCCGCAGATCCACAAAGCCATTTTTTGAATCATTATCATACCGTTTTTTTTTGTGTTCCTCAAAATAACCGTAATTTGAATTTAATTTCTCAATGAATTAATTTTTTTTTTTTGGCTTCAAAACACACAGAGTTGTCTGTAGAATCTTTAATTTTTTTTTTTTAGTTTTAAAGTAGTGGCAGAAGATTCTCGTTCAATTTCATTCCGACACCATCTGGATTCATTTGAATTGGAGGATGACGAAATGCGTTGAGAACATTTTAAGCTGCTACTACTGTCGACTGCCATGACATTGCTTCTACTTTTCATCTCACTGCCACCACCACCATCACCAAAACTTCATTCATCGAGTCTACTACTCAACCATCGACGGCTACCATCTCTTCGCCGCTGCTGCTGCTGTTGTTGTTTGTGTTTTGTTCGATTTGTTGGTTTTTTTTTTTTCAAGGAAATTTTTTCTTATTCTTCTTTGTTGTTCTCTCGCTTTATTACATTTTACACTGTGTGTTGTTCTTTGTGTGTGTTTGGCTGTGTGTAGTTCTCGTTTTTTGTTGTTGTCATCGTCGTCGTCTTCGGGCAAGCAAGGAAATTTGCCTAACACAGGACAGAACGAAGCAACCAAAAAAAAAAAAAAAACGATCGACAAAAAAGCATCCAAACCCACAACAACAACAAAAAAAGTTGTGCCAAGCTTGAGGGCAACACCACCACCACCACCGCCATCATCACACTACTCACTCTCACCATTTTTTTTTTGTGTGTTTTGACTCCCTCTCTTTTTTCTTTTTTTTTTTTGCACTGTCTGTCTGTCTACGCTCTTTTTGTTGTTGTTTTTTGTTTTGTTGTTTTCTTCTTCTTCTTCTTATTACATTACATTCATACAATTCTCCGTTGTGTGTTATTAATGCTGCTGCTGCTGCTGGTGATGATGATGGTGTAGTAGTTGTTGTATCCATTGATTATTTGTTGTTTCAATTTTTTTTAATAATAATTTCTTCTCCGAAGGTCTCTTATCGGATTTTTTGTTTTGCTTTGAATTGTCGAATTGAACGTACTCGAACTGAGAGCTACAGCCAAAACAACCAAAAACAACAAACAAAACAATGACCGACATCCATTGAGACAATGTGTGTGTGTGTGTGTGCTCCAAAGAAGAACTTCGGATTTTATGTTGTGTGTGTGTCTTTTTCTCAGTGATTCTGATCTCTTTTTAGGATTGAATCTTGTGAAACCCGTGTTTTTTGAGATGAATCGTTACTATGACTAAACTCCTCAACACTGTTGGATAAATGAACCTACAAGAATATGGTGGATGATTTCCATGATGATGATGATTTGTTGTTCGTGTGAAGAAATTTTTCCAGATTTTTCATTGAAAAAAAATGTGTTTTTTTTTGAAACGATAAACACACACGCTGACATGAGAAAAGCACACCCACAACTCAAACAACAACAATCAAA